>JBBPUK010000276.1:0-29250 GCA_038094635.1 Tylopilus cervinicoccineus
TAGGTTATAGTGATATAGATTAGAAATGAAATGAAGATTACATGAATGCTACTTTTTTAGCTTTTTGTTTGATAGTATAAGATGAAAATGGGGTTAGGGTTACATGGATGCAACTTAGGTTTAGAAGAAACTTCTAAACCTAAGAAAATAGCATCCATGTAACCCTAACCCCATTTTCATCTTATACTATCAAACAAAAAGCTAAAAAAGTAGCATTCAACATATCAATCCTCACCCTATCCAATCATTTAACATTCATCCCTCTTATCTCTTTCTTACAATTTCTTATTCATTTATCATAACTTCTTCTTTTTCACTCTTCATTTAATCACCCCTCTCTTTCTTCTATTCACTTTCTCACCACATATTAATCATTATTTACATCTCATCCATCTTCTTTACCAACTGCCAATAATACCCAAATATTCAAATATTTATTTTATTTTTAAGTCTCAAGATGTTTATATATAATATCACTGTTTTGTAATTCTTATATCTTACTAGTGTGTGAAAGGAATCATGTGACATAGGAGGCGATTTCATAGCTGAGAGTGAGTAGTATTTATAACTCCACCCAAGCTAAGTCAGATTCCCACAGTGGAAGCCAGTAGACTTCATATAGTACATTTGGAGTGAATATCCAATGTTGTTTGAGGTTACTGTATATATATACATGTGATTAGGTGGTGGATATCTCCAAATATGGGAAATGCGCAGATGCGCCATGTGCGGAAATGTGGAACCAAAAATATATACCATTTGAAGCACTGAATATTAAAAATAAGACTAGTCCATAGATATATTACATATGTAAATATGTAAAAAAAAATATGTATGCAAGCATTTTTGTATGTGCCAAATATGGAAAATGCGCAGATGCGCCATGTGCGGAAATGTAGAATGAAAAATATAACCCATTTCAACCACTGAATATGGAGTAGTCCATAGATATATCATATATGTAAATATATAAAATATATATATATATGCATCTTTCTAGCTGTCAAATATGGAAAATGCGCAGATGCGCCATGTGCGGAAATGTGCACACAAAAATATTAAAATATAAAGATGTATAAAGTATATATATAATTTTATCTAGAAATAGAGTTATAAAATGTGCAAATCTACATTATGCGCACATCTGCATTGTGCGCAAATCCGCATCATGCGCACATCCGCATCATGCGCAAGTCCGCAGGGTGTGCAAGTCCGCATGCTGCGCAAATCCGCATCATGCGCAAGTCCGCATGCTGCGCAAATCCGCATCATGTGCAAGTCCACATGGTGCGCAAATCTGCATTATATGCAGGTCCATATTATGTTTAAATCCACATCATATATACATTTACATCCTAACAAGTAGCCATAATATTTATTTTCACCCTATTTGGCCTATGTCTAACACAGTCTAACCCCACCTCAATTAGATTAGACCCTCTATAATCACTTCATTGCTAATATTTTATAAAACAACTATTTCACTTCCTTTTTGCTATCTTACCTGTAGCTGTTGCTGTGGGCATGAGCCCCATGTGTGCCATGGGCATCCTGGACACCCATATCCCATCTTCCACATTAGTAATTGTACATATACAACTTACAATCACTTCATTTATAATATTGCACAAAACTACTATTTTACTTCTTTTTTACTATGTTATCTGTATCTATGTCTGGGTACATCAGTTCTATGTGCACCATGGGCATCCAGGATGCTTGTATCTCACACTCTCCATAAGAAATTAGTCATGTACACTTCTAATCACTCCAATAGTAATATTTTATAAAATCACTATTTAATTCCATTTCTATCATCTTATCTGTATCTGTAGATGTGTATATGAGTCCCATGTATGCCATGGGTGTCCAGGATGCCTATATTTCAAGCTCCACATTAGTAATTAGACATATACAACTTGTAGTCACTCTATCAGTAATATTTTATAAAATAACTATTGTGCTATGGTATCTGTAGCTATGGCTATATACATAAGTCTTATATGTACCACAGGTGTTTAGAACATCCATAACTTTCATTGATCACTATTCCCTCAGTCAACATGGGCATCTGGGACACCCACACTCATATCTGAGTTTTGTAATCATATGATTACTATTCCCTCAGCCAACATGGGTGTCCAGGACACCTGCACTCATATCTGAATCTTGTGATTATGTGATCACTTATTCCCTAAGCCAACATGGGCATCCATGACACCCACACTCATATCTAAGTTTTGTGATTATATAATTACTATTCTCTTAGCCAATATAGATATCTAGAACACCCACACCCATGCTTGTATAGGATCATTACATTCACTCTATACTCTTATCCAACATTAGTGTCCTACATTCCCCACATCCATATCTGTCTATATAGTTCACATCTATTCTATACTTTTATCCAATTTTATATCTATAAATTCTATCCAGTATCATCTCTATTCATACAAATGTCAGCAATCAACTAATTATTTCGAATTTAAAGTTAATCTATCATAGGGGCTTCTCCTTATTGGTGACCCTATCTTCCATATTGAGAACCCTAACTCTCCCTAGGGGAGGTGAAACAAGCTCATAACCTAACTTATATATATACTTTTTCTTACTTTTATTAGCTTGAACCCACCTGTAATCCACACCCCCTTGCAAAAACATAGATATAATAGGGGCTGGGAATGTGTCGAGCCAAGTTTGGTGCCAGTTTGGTGCCAGTTTGGTGCCCTAAAACAGTTCAATATCAGTATTTTAAATAGCTCACATGATCATGAGCAATATTATATAGTTCCATGAGGGTTCATAGTATCCTAGAAATGTGTCGAATTGAGTTGAATCATAGTTCAGTACCCTAATACAATTCAATATTGGTATTGTAAATTGCATACATGATCATTGAAAACTCCATGGGGATTATAGTACATTGGGAATGTGCTGAACCTAGTCAAATTATAGTTTGGTGCTGGTTTGATGCCCTAATATAATTTGATATTGGCATTGTAAATAGCCTACATGATAGTTTACAACATCATATAGTGCCATGAGGATCCTAGTGTGCTAGGAACACACCAGACAGACATCCTAATATATGTGACCATTAAATGGAGGTTCTAATGTACCAACCCACACCAGGCATGCACCCAACTGAATTGAATCAGAGTTCAGCACCCTAAATGGTCCGATATAATAGCCTACATGATCATACACACCATCCAGGATGTCTGACATGCATGACTCTTACCATAGATCTGACCAAATCTCAGAAACTGTTGAAATCTACATACAGTTCACAACAAGGTGCACTATAGTATATATGGATTCCTGACATCTTTCAACCACTGCTTGAACACCATTGCAAATGTATCCCCTAACATCCGCATCATCCCTCAGATGAAATGATACAACCAGATGCTGGTCGTAGTTGTCCACTCTACTTTGTTAACAAAGTACTCAGGCTTCCCCTTTCCAGATGGATCTACCCTCAACCTGACATCCAGCCTACAAAATATACAGAGGGATGGTTTCCCACCAGTATCCCTGGCTTCTCACATGATGAGCTCCCTCCATGTATCTAGCACAAACTTGTGAAACTCCTCCTTGGTGTGCTCTCAAAACATTTCCAGTCCATGCTCAGGGTTGATGAGCCTGTCACAAATCTGAGTGAGGTCTAGAGACTTTGGGGCCTTTTCGACCATTTGACTGGCAATCATACAAGATTAGATATTTAATGTGAACAAGCTGAAGTACAGATGTACCTAATCTCATTCAACAACAAAAATGAGTCCACCTGAGTACCTTTCCACTCACTGGTGGAACTGACCCTTCTTGAATGCATAGTGGCAATAATCTTACTGCCAATGATGAACACCCTCTATTCTCTAATTTTTAAGAGACTTGGAATGTATTCCTGAGCCATCCAAAACAAATTCTTGCTTGTCATGCTATTCAGGTACTTCCAGGTTCTGTAGCATCTGTTATAGTGTGGTAGAAGTACATGTTTACAGTAGTCACTTTGACTTCACTTCAGAACCACATCCAGTGGGATTTCCTGACCCTTCTTAAGGAGTGTTGTTGCCAGCATGTACCCTCCTGTCTTCTTTGTGATCATTTGCAGATGTACCAAGGTTGTCCATTTGTTCCCAGATATCCTTGCTGGTTTGATGGGTGGCCAGAACTGCATTTGGCTGGCCAACTGGTTGATATTCGCTTCATACATGTCCAGTGTATTCTCATCGAGATCGTATGCATTGTCCTCAGTGCTGTGGGTCACACATCAGTGACCTGCTATTGCTGATAGAGTCTAAGGGTGACTCACCAGTAATCTATAGAATAGTTGATTGCACCTACTATGCAACCCATGCTCACTAATCTTCCCCATGTTTCCATGTGGCTTTGCAGATCAACAATCATTTCCCAGAATGTTGTCCATGTCATAAATTCAACCTGGAAGGCATTTTCCTCTTTGAACTTGTCAATGGTAAGAAATAGCCAGAGCTATGACATGACTTTAGCATGCTAATTCCACTGTTACAATGGATGCACTTACCTATTTAGTGATCAGTACTCTGACACCCATCTTGTTGCTTCCCAGCTTGTGTACAAACCCAGATAGATGCTTGATCGCATTATAATATGTGAACATGATCTCATGTTTCATCCAACCCAGGTTCACATCTACCTCTGACCTCTTTAGTGCCCTGTTAGGGTCTGGGATGTACATGATTTGGAACTGTTTTTCTTCTGATGCAACAAATGGGTACCAGTTTTGGGGGCTTCTTGATCTAGATACAGCAGATGATCCAATGTTCGCAATCACCAGGGATGAGCTTGGAATTGATATGTTGGACTGTCCATCCTGGTAGCGAGATGGACCTGGATCTCTTGAGGAGCCCCTGGACATATCACCACTTACACAACCAGGTGTCGAGGCATCAGCTATGGCTCCAAGGTCCAGTTCTACCTACATTTCATCTTCTGAATCTGGTTCCTCTGCATCATCCATGACAATGTCTGGGGCACTATTTGTAGTCATGGTCAGTGGGTTGATGACTGTGGTGGTTTTTATATGCACTCAGTTATTGACTGCCCCTGCTGCATCATTTTGAAGTGGTGGAAGATTGAGACATGTGAGCTCACATTGGGCATCATTGGGCAATAGGTGCTGGAGGATCTCTACTTGAGTGGGAGATCTTGTGCATGACTGTTGTTGGATGTCAGGCAAATGCACATTTGATCTAGGGCAATTTGGATTGCAATTGAGATGGCATAGCCATTGTGCGGAATGTGGAATGCATGGCCCACCCTCCTGTGGCCACAATGGTATTGCATGTGGACACATTGCAGTACACCCACAAGTGTGTATGCATACCTTGTAACCATTCATCATGTGGTGCTTTTTGGGCTTGTTGGTATTATTGGCCATCTTGCAATCTGTGATTGAATGAGAGGTTGGGGCTGAAGGTTGAAGAGGGTAGGTTAGGTTGTGCCACTAGTGGATGCCTAATCTGCTTAATTGCCTAATTACTTCATATGCATTCAATGAATTTCCCTTTTCAGTAACCGATTATCTGCTTTTGGTAGTTTGTTGCTGATTTGCTTGGTTGTTTGGTGGACACTAGCCCTGTGGACCATCGCCTTCCTCAACTTAAACCTCTACTATCCAACTATCAGTGTCCCCATTTTCCACCACTACTGCCACCAGTTTGCATAATGGCAACTATCTGCCACCCCAACAACCTCCCAACCCAACAGACCCTTCAATGCCTACTCCAGATGCAGCAGAAGGTCTGGGTGCAGGATTCAGGTGTTGTCAATATGGAACAGAACAGAAAGATGATCCTGACTCTTTCACTGTCCTACCATGCCCACCTACAGTGCTTTGTTTGGAGAGAGCACACCATCTGGTTGGTCCTTGGTTATGTGAAACAGCTCAAGCTGGATGAAGATATGTGGAACAATCTTAAGATGTTCATGTTCTACATGGACAACATGTTCAAGTGCATTGTGACAGAGACCAAGTCAGTATTTCACAAGCCATTGACTCTCTGCAGCAAGACATTCGACAGCTACTTGCTAATCGAATTCTATGTTTGCCAACATGAGCCCATCGACATGTGAGAGTGGTGCTGCCAGCATGATGATGTTCTCCAATTGGAAAATGTTGACAAGTGTGGTATATAATATGCCTATGAATACTACTTCTTTGCTGACTTTGGCTAGATTGGCACCAGTATGAGATAGATGTTGGAGGGGTCTGGGCTGGTGGATGGATGCAGTACAAGATGACGCAGCAGATATCGACCCTCAATGTTGCACATGGGCTCTTCAAGGACATCTCTGCGCTATATGACCCACCATTCATCATGAACTTTGAGTGTAAGTGATTTCCTTTCATTCATTCAGTGGTGATACTAACTAATTGCAGTTAATTATATGTATACCAAGCACATGAACATGTCAAATGACAGAGAAGAGGATCAGCCAGGTTCCTCGAACAACGCAGACAGTGGCAATAAAAATGTTGATCCAGTAGGAGGCATGAAGCAAAAGAAGAATATTAGAAAAACAGATGGTAAGGGGGACATTGGGGAGGAGGAAGATGGAAAGAGCAAGACTTGAGGCAAGGGAAAGGGAAAGGTAGTGAGTTAGGACAAGGGAAAGTGGAGGAATAGGGCTGAAGCACGTGTTTGCATGAAAAGGGGAGGGGAGGGACAAGGGGAGGAGGAAAAGGAGAGAAGTATGGGTTCAATCCAAGTCATAGATAATATATATTCTGGTCTGAAATACACAGTCTTGCATAATATACATTGAATCAATTAGTAGTTTGGTTCTATTCAAAAATACATTCCTGCCAAATTGTGATTCGACTCATGTCAAACTTAGACTTAAGTGAACCTGCTGTTGAATGTGCACCTTATGAGTAGCACTTCATTATCCTTTTACTACACTACCATATATAGTATTAGATTACATGTATGTATATAAGTGTTTGAACTCAGACACTGAGTTCTAATCGACTCTTTACCTTCAACCACAACCTGTGAACATCTCAATGTCAATATCTCAGTGAGTCAGTTAGGATTCCTCTAAGATGTAACAGCCCATCTGTTTCAACAGGTTATGAGCCCTAGATAGTGCACTCTGGAGTTTGCCTCATGGCTGAACCCAGATGTTGCCTAGCCAGTAAACTCCCTAAGGTCATTGAGACTGCACCAGACATGGTGGAATCTCTGTTCCCATTGAATGCCATAAAAAGCTGTTCATGGTGAACGAATCTACCAAGGGTTACTAAACCTATGTTTGAATGATCCATTGCTAATAAGCGACATTACAGATCTTCAACATGTCTCTTTCCAAAACTTTGATTTTGTCCTCTGGCATGACCGTTTTCAATGGCACCAATTGGGCTACTTGGTGGCCTAAGATGGAGGCTTATGTCCAGGCAATGGGTTGCTCCTGGGCAACCCAACTGCCATGCCCCTATATCCCTGTTGAGGAGGAAGTAGAAGGCAAAATCATTATACCTTTGGCTGCTGATGTCCAGACTGCCACTGAGTCCTGGATTCAGTGGAAGAAAGCTAATGATACCATCCTTGGCAGCATCTGCTTGATGCTAACTGATGCCATCCAGCAAAAGTTTAGCTCATATGTGAATGCTGGTGATCTCATCAGTGCACTTACCATGGAGTATGAGACACTGTCCATTGCAGGTGCATACTCACTCTTCAAAGAGCTGCAAGATATTCAAATCCCAGGTGACAAGCATCCTGAACCCACACTTGCGAAAGTCAAATCCCTCTTCATGAGGTTGAGCGACATGGGATATATGTTCAACTCCAAGGTACAGGGGATGATGCTTCTTGCAAAGCTCCCCCATACCATGGACATCATCTCCCAAATGTTAGCACAGGCTAAGGATAAAGACAGGAAGGCAGTTGACCCCACAGTTGCCATTATTATGAAGGCAGCCATTCTCTCCTGGCAGCAATGCCAGATGGGAAAAGGCAAAGGCAGAGATCCTGGGCAACAAGCCCAGAAAATCAGTGTGGTATGCCACAAGGGCAACAACCCTAACTTCCAGCAGCAGCAGAAGCCTGAAAAGGCTCAGCAGTAGCAGGGAGAGTCCTCACAAGGGGACAAAGGGAAAAAGAAGACCCATCACAGCAAGCACAAGGAGAAATCTGACGTGCACATTGCCTCCACTGCCCTCATAAATCCCACCATCACCATCACCACTGCTGCTACCTCCAACCTGTGTGCCCTCTCACACACCCCAGCTCACCTCTACCAAGGTCAACAAGGCCTGCCTGCAGATCCCCGGATCAAGCAAGCAGTATCTCTTGCCCACTGGCTTGAGATGATCCCTTTAAGTGAGACTGTCTGATCTTTGGACCAGATGATATCCATCCACCCAGAAGTTGCTGACTTGAATGATGAAGTCCAATGTCCCAAGAAGCATGCCTGTCACTCTCAAAAGAGAGAGATTATGCCACCCCCTGCTGACTCATGGGACACAGATGATATCATTGATATCTATGGGTCAGAAGGAGGGGTTGAAGATGACATTGCTGCTGCTGCCAGGCTTGATGAAGATATGGAATCTGTCCATATCATGAGGTCTGTATCTCATCCATTTCCTTGTATTAGATGCTCACTTCCTACTTTTGATGCCCTATTCCTGATATGCATGTGAGTGCGTATCTGCAATAGGTTACAACAGCCACAATGGATCCTGCTAGAGTTCGGCAAAGGTGTGGAATGTAAGACGCATGAGAATCTGGGCCACAGATCGCATGGAAATGAGGGCCTTGGAGACACACAGTAAACATTGCCCGATCCATGAGGCCTTGGGCACAGGGCGCATCATTGTGGTTAGAAGAGCCACAGCCAATGGCTAAGATCCATAATGAAGGGGGGCAGTATATGATGACAAGGGTCAAGGATTCCCGGTTACTACAGTAGTAGCCTAGGTCATGTGATGTATATACACCAAGGTATATAAGGCCAGACAGGCTGAGGGCAACCTTAGTCTGTTCTCTTGTGGGTTCCCCCCACTCTAGAGCATTGGGCTCTTACACCCTCTCAGCTGTGTCTTACGGGCTTTATCGTTCTTGGTCCGTCACCAGCAAGGCTCCTATACGTGTCTTCCCTCAGTCAATCCTTGGGTTATTCTAGGGGTTGTAACAGCAGGCCAATAAAATGGCCCCTAAGTCAGAACTCATGGTGTATCTAGGAGTTGCACCTGGTAATATTGCCAACTTCATTTTTATGAGAACCACCACAAACATCATGTTCACATCCATGCATGCCATCTTCAATGAAGAGCACTTCCCTAAGTGTGATAAAAAGCACACACACCCTAAGGCACCACCATCTGTGCCAGTACCTGATGAGCATGAGGAGCAATTCCAGCCACTGCTGCCCTCTGATACCAAGGACATTACACCTGAGAGACCAGACTCTAGGAGCTCTACTCCTTCTGTCCCACCTTGCATGCCTTCTCCTCGCCTACCTCCATCCCCACCTATACATCCCCAGAAACACCGAAAGCACTGGAACCAGAACATCTGGAATGACCAGAAAGGTCTAGTGGACCTCCTACAATCCCTCCTCCTCCTTGTCAATCTGGTAGAGAGTGTTGACATCCCACTCACCCTGGTAACATGTATGGTGATGACCAACACCCAGTTGAGCAGACCAAGGAGATCGAATGCAAATTGCATTGGCAAGACATCATTACTGGCAATAAGCCAGGCCCTTCTATGCCTGGCAGGCTTTCTGGCACACCCGCCAACATACCTTGCACCCCATCTCCTACTCCTAGTGAATCCAATGTTGATTGGTTATGCCACAAAGGGGGGAGTGGACTTGCCACATTTTTGATGTCAAAGGCTATACAGCTTGATACTGTAGACTCCAAACCTGTATGTAAATGGACCTATAAGGACATATAGAAACTCCCCTCAGCTGAGTGAAAGGAGTGGCTCAATGCCTGCAAACAAGAGCTAGAAATGCTCAAGCAGCACAAAGTCTATGAGCTGGTTGACCCACCTAAAGGTCGCAAGGTTATCAAAAATCATTGGGTATTTGATATTAAACCTGGCTCAGGTCATAAACACACATGACTCATAGCCAAAGGCTTCTTCCAAGTTGAAGGAATTGACTTCAACAAAATATTCTCCCCAGTTGTAAGATTTGAGACCATGCAGCTTATGCTGGCACTCGCAGCCTTAGAAAACTGGCACATTGAGTCTCTTGATGTTTGCAGTGCCTATTTATACAGCAAACTGAATGAAGAGATCTACATGTCCCAACCAGAGGGTTTTGCAATCCCTGGACAGGAGCACAAAGTACTTTGCTTACTACGTGCACTATACAGCCTTAAACAAGCTGGATTAGCCTGGTGGGAAACTCTCAATGAGTCTATGAAAGATCTCAGATTTGAATGACTCAAGTCTGATGCCAGAATCTTCCTCTTCCGAAAGAAAGGCACCTTGATTGTGGTTGCCATTGTTTATATCGATGATGCCCTATTTTGTGGCCCCAACAAAGCAATTGTTGATGAGGTCAAGGCTGCTTTTATGAGCAAGTGGGAATGCAGAGACTTAGGCCCTGCAAAGGAATTCCTTCACATGAGAATCAGATGACAAGGAAGTAAGATCCTTCTGGATCAATGCTCCTACCTTGAAAAGATTGTCAAACAATTTGGACTGATGGATGCCAAGATCACACCCACATTCTTACCCCAGGGATATTACCCCTCCAACTACAGTAGCATTGTGGATCCTACATTGAGATCACAGTTCCAACAAGTAATTGGGTCCCTCCTCTACATTATGCTAGGCACTCGCCCAGATATTGCCTACACTGTGATTACCCTGTCAAAGCATTCAGCCAAGCCATGCCAGGAACATCTTGATAAGGCATTATACATATGTCGATACCTACTTGGGACTAGACACTATTCCCTTGTATTTAATGGTTCCACATAAGCAGGTCTTATAGCTTTTTCAGACTTGGATTGGGGAACTGATCCCATCAATTGTTACTCTCAGACAGGCTGGTTTATCAAACTAGCAAATGGAATCTTTAGTTGGAAGTCAAGGAAGCAAAACTGAATTGCACACTCCTCCACTGAAGCTAAGTATGTGTCCTTGTCTGATTGTTCAAACCAACTCAAATGGTTATGATCACTGCTCAAGGAACTTGGCTACAATCTGTGCCCCATCCCACTTTGTGGTGATAATCAAGGTTCTATCTTTATGGCATCAAATCCCATCACTGAAGCCAGGTCAAAACACATCAACATTAAATGGCATGCAATTCATGACTATATTGCTAATAAAGAGATAGAGTTGTTCTTCATCAATGGACAACATAACCCAGCAGATCTGTTGACCAAGAACCTTGGATGAATCAGATTTGAGGAACTAAGATCTCGATTAGGCTTAGTCTTCTATAGTGCATCACAAGGTGACCAGTGAACTTGCCAATGTGCTTTAGGAGATGCACTTAGCAAGGGGGAGTGTTGAATGTGCACCTTATGAGTAGCACTTCATTATCCTTTTACTACACTACTATATATAGTATTAGATTACATGTATGTATATAAGTGTTCAAACTCAGACACTGAGTTCTAATTGAGTCTTTACCTTCAACCACAACCTGTGAATGTCTCAATGTCAACATCTCAGTGAGTCAGTTAGGATTTCTCTAAGATGTAACAGCCCACCTCTTTCAATACCTGCACTACAGAAGACAGAACACTCATGTGTTATAATATATTCTGCAACACTTCTCTTGTAAGTTCTACTCATATGCTTACCAGAGAAGTGTTGCAGCATACATTATAATGCATGAATGTTCCGTCTTCTGTAGTGTAGGTTCACTCAAGCCTAAGTTTGACATGAGTTGAATCATGGTTCAGTGAGTCAAACACAAGTTAAAAGTTAGTTTAGATAGTGTTCCATGCAAGAAATTCACCTTGAACAATGGTATTGTGACTGCTAAAGCATTTCATAAATCAGCTGATCACTGAAGGTGCTCCAGTCATGCCTTGCCTGCCACAATGCTGAATCCAAATTGAGCAGTTCCTTGTTTGGTAACCAAAGTGTTTTGGCACTCCAGGCATTTATACCTCCACAACCACAACTACAACCATCACCACCTAAATCCCATCAGCAGGTCCCAGCTACAAGCATCCCAACAGAAACCATGTCCAATTACTACTGGCCCTCTATGACCCCAAGTGAGTTGCATGTGTCATATGTTGCCCAGGTCAAGTATACTGCACATCCTATGAGTCATGGGTACTTTTGAGTTGACACCACCAACACCAACGACAACATTACAGAGTATAGGACCAAACTTCCTGACTATTATCTTGATCATTTCATCAAATTCCTGTTTCACTTTAACCTTTGCATTTGGCTTTGAAAAGAATACCATACACACAAAATGAAGAAAATCAAAGAACGAATCCCATGTCTCATTCATATCATGTGCCACCTCGACAATGTTGGGGAGGCCTTCATTCGTCCCTCCCATGAGATTAAAAGGGAAGATATCCACAAGTGGCGGTGCAGAAACTTTGATGAGTACCTTGTCACAGAATTTCTTCTCGGATGTCATGATCCAATAGCAGTTCAGGAGTTCTGGACCACAATGACAACAAATATCAAATGTATTCTGCTCCAGCATTTAGGTGTGCACATTTTCATTGCCTTTCACCCATGTCTGTCACACTAACATGGTCATCAGACTGGAAACTTTACAATTCAGAACATATCACCAGAATGTTGTTAGGCCATAACTATGACTATAACATTGACAATATTCCAGAAGATGACCTGATGGAGCTGTGGCAAATGCTAGAAGAGCACTACAGCCATCCCCTTGATGTAGACTGGTGTAAGTAGTATAGTTAACTGTGCTTCTATTCTATATCTCACTTATGTTCCACAGTAATGAAGTGGCTTGGTGGAGATGACAGCTATTGCAAGGGGAGAAATCAGAGCAACCAGGATGACGAGCACAAGGATAATAGCACTGATGATTCTGACTCCGATTTCGATTCCACTTCCAATTCCCATTTCGATTCTGATTCTGACAAGAAAGAGGACAATAATTGCAGAGGTGATTCAGATGAGAAGATTGAAGAAGGCAAGGACATTGATGCTGAGGGAGATACTATTGAGGACAGTGGAATGGACAGTGGGGAGACAGGAATTGATGAGAGGACAGAGGATAGGACTGAGGAAGACCAGCAGGTCATGGAAATAAGCATTGTCAGTGAGAATGCTGAAACTGACATGGGCAAGGAGAATGAGGCACAGGCATCCCAGGTTGAGACTATGGCCAAGACAGAAAGCAATGTTAGCACACAAGTCACAGGTGAGTCCATTTCTTCATCATCATATTTAAAGCTAAAGATTTGATTCAGAATCTAATCTTACACCTCCACCCAATCAGCTTATGTCCATGGGAAAAAACCAAGCTCTGGAGGGTAATGATGAAGAGAGTATTCTAAGAAAAAGGAGGTCAGTGATCCCTGCAGGTACCACCCAGGTTGTTAAAGAGCTTGGTCATCTTGGATTTGACCCCTTCCTTGGCATAGAACCCTCCAATAAGTAGTGTATGCCCTCAAATATAACAAGCAAAAAAAGTCTACTCTCCACTTGGAAAAGTATGTAGTGAGGAAACATTGATTCTTCCAGTCATTCCCTTTTCAGACCAAGCATTGGTGCAAATTATTGACAATCCAGCCAGAAATGTTTCTAATGACCCACCCCAAGAGATTTTGACTTTGCACCATCAGAATTTGACATGCACATGGTTATGTAAGTGAATCAGAGAGTGTATATGGATCTGACATGCAGATGGACATGACCAACAAGCATGAGGATAGTGGTCATTCATATGGTGAGGATATTGAATGGATAGGATTTGAACAAATGTTCCCTGAAACTATATTTTTCTTGGCTCACTATTGGCCCAAAACCTCCACAGAAAGTGTACCAAACATCACTTATAATTACCTTCTACAATGCTCAGAGCCTCTCTTTCAACCCATGGGAAAATTCCCATGTTGAGTTGTCTGGTGTGTATTGTACATGTCTATTTGTCTACCCAATTTCTTATTTCTTTGTCCAACCCTTCTTCATTAAGTCATTAGCCCATAGGGCTGTGTATGAAATGAAATGGAATGCCAGGCAGACAGTGTTGATGACCATGAAGGATCAATCAACCAGGCAGGCACTGCACCCATTGATGATGTAGACCTGGAGAACAAAGCACTAAAAGTTAGCAACCATCTTTAGGAAGCATGACGAGTCGACTTGTATGACTCAGGAATGACACAACACCTCTGCTTGGACTGCGATCAAATGATAAATGTACAAGACATACTGCCCAAGTGATTCACAGTTGCAAACTAGCACAAGTTCAGTGCAGTGGGAGTAGGTGATCTGATAATTGAGATACCAAATGAAACAGAGATGTCAAAAACTGTGCTTGACAGGAGTGCTATGCTCACCGGAGATGGGGTACACACTCGTGGCCATAGGACACCTTGATGAGATGGGACTCTCGACAATGTTTGCAGATGGATACTGCACTATCCTAAGTGCCAATGGGGATATGATCAGGTACATCCCACAATCTGCAAAGGGCCTGTACCGCATCATACACAATGATGAACATGCTGCAGCTGCAACCAAAAAGATTACCATAATGGAATTGCACCAAAAAATGGGCCACATTGCCCCATCCACTGCCAGGAGACTAGCCAAAAAGGGTTTGGTTAGCAGACTCCAAGTTAAAATAAACCAAAATGAGGGAACCTTTTGTGAGTCTTGCATATATGGTAAAGTGACTAGGAAGCCTATAGCCAAGATGAGGGAAGGACCGTGTGCCAAGTCCACTAGAGAAATCATCTATACTGACATATGGGGACCAGCCCCTGTTGCAATGCTAGGAGGGTGAAGATACCATATCACCTTCACCAACGACCATATGCAACTCACCAAAATATACCTACTTGATCAGAAAAGCGAAGCCTTTGAGGCTTACTGCAGCTTCGAAGCATGGCTAGACTGACAGCTAAATGCCAAAGTCAAAACACTCCACTCAGATCAAGGGGGAGAATATCAGGGAAAATAATTTTTAGCACACCTCCAGAAACAAGGCACTATGCAGTGCTTGACTGCGCATAACACCCCGCAGCACAATGGCATCGCAGAATGATTAAACCAAACCATCCTAGATTGAGTGTGGGTCATGCTACATGCGAGCGCCTTGCCAAAATTCCTGTGGGGAGAAGCGGCATGGCATATGGTATGGTTAAAGAATAGAACATCCACCAAAGCTTTGGAGGGCAAGTTGCTATACAAAATCACTATGGGGAAGGTACCAGACCTAAGTCACCTGCATGACTGGGGATCCCTGGTATGTATCAAGATCGGCTGAGGATCCAAGTTGGGTGGGAGAGTTGACAGCAGGTGATGGGTAGGCATTGATGGCCACATACAATACACATGTCGAGTGTGCTGGCCCAAGACCCACACAGTAACAGCCAAGTGTGAGGTCTACTTCGACAGTGCACCACACACTGTTGAGGGGGAGGAATTAATCCCATTGAACAACAGCACCACAGCGCAGTCTCACACTTATGTCACCCATTCTACCAAAGCCACCCCCATACCATTACTTCCTCAGCCACCACCTGTCAGTCCACCTGATGTCAGTGATGCACCGCAACTGCATGCTCAGCAAATTCACAAACCAATCCAGCGAGTGCTCAACATAATCAATGGCAAGGCTGCCTCCTCAATCCTCCACCATGGTATCCAAATACCACCCGCTACACCAGATGACCCAGTGCCCCAACCCATAACCTCTCACTCAGTCATCATGGGTTTTCATTTATTGCACTGGAAGATGATGGGCAAATATGGATCTGGACAAGCATGATGGTAAACTAAGTTTCAGGCCATATCTTACACTTGATCTCTCATAGTACATACTCTACTCATATGGTGAGCTACTAAAGTGGTCAACCCTCCAATGTCATTAGCAGGGTCAGTACTTATTAATTGCAATATGCAAGTTTGGTTGGTTAATGTTGAGTCTGATGAAATCACTCAGTAAATAACTCGTCGATTACTAAGTAATTTCATAGATATGTTGTTGTTATGTTGTTCGTTATATTTTCAAATATGGCCATCCAGGACAGCGAGTGGTTGACACAACATAGCATAGCATAGCATAACAACAACAACACATGACTGATAACTGTCACATCTGTGTCTGTCCTGGACAGCCATATCTGGGCTGCAATGTGTTGAGACTATGACTAGATAAAATAAAGCACATGATAGCAAGCCAATCAGCCGAAAGTCTCGACTTACTCAGAAAAACAAATAGCTACAACTCATATATAAACTAGGTAGCTGAGAATGAAACTAAGCTCCTCCTATCCTTGAATCGCCCATCTGCCTATTGGCCAGCTCAATCCTGCACACATATTCTGATATCTCATCATATCAAATACTTCCAACTCAGCAACTTATATAAGATCGCTTACGTAGTCTACTTCCACTCTATATGCTTGTAGCCTATCAACAGGTTATGAGCCCTGGGCTTTGTGCTTGAAAGAAAGGCAAAGCAAATACATAAATTTGTAACTTTATTATATTTTTTCATTCTATCCATTCTTCTTCTGCCATGACCGAGCTCTTTAAGGGGATGATCTCAGATACAGCCACATCAGCTGATGACCTCATATCAGCCACCCCAGCTAATCCCATATCAATTAATTTAGGGGCATTATTGTCTTATAAAATCAATCCCCTCAGCAAAAGAAATTGGATGGCATGGAGAATTTGCATGACAAATATACTAACTATACAAGATGTATATCAACATGTGACCATGCCAATTCCAAAACCTAGTGAGACTGAGGTCGACACTATTGCTAAGTGGAAGAAATGAGATGATAAGGCAAAAATGCTCATATATAATAGCATGGGAGATGATCAAATGATACATCTAGCCAATGCCAAGACATCGGCTGATATGTGGAAAGCACTTCAGGCTGTAAACAAGGTAAAGGGCAGGCAGACCATTATGATGCTGAAGCATGCTATGTTCACTAAGAGAGCTAAAGACAACTCTGAGATCCTGAGTCACCTCATCGAGATGAAGCGCATCTGCTCTACATTACACGAAATGGGGGAACACATCCCAGAAACTGAATTTCAAGATGTCATTATGGCATCTTTACTGGAGTCTTGGACCAGATGGGTATCAACCTATTCTGGGACTCAGACTGGTGCTGGTATCTCAGGAACACCCCAAATTAATTTACAAGAGCTACTTGTGCTCATCAAAGATGAATATGAAAGATGAACAGAAGCAATGAGTGAGACTCAGTTATATGAAAATAATGTAACTACTAGTGAACAGGTGTGCTATTCCAATAGCCGTGGCAAATGATGGAGGCTGAACCCTACCAATGTCTACAACATATGTGACAAAAGGGGACATCTTGGAAAAGATTGCTGATGGTATGGACAGCCGAAATGTGGGAACTGCCAAAGATTCGGGCACATAACAAATGATTGTTTCACACCCAGTGGCCCTAAATATGATGAACAAAAGAGGCAAAGGACAGAAGAACAGAAAAAGAAAAAGAAGAAGAATGGAAGCGCTAATGCACATTTTGCTGATGATTCTATTATTGAAATGGCCTTTGTAGCTACTGAAGATGTATGTATGGGCGACAATAATATGAGCCATGTTCCCCTTTACACATGGATTGCCGATATCAGTGCCACTACATATATTACAAATAACTGAGATGCACTTACTGATTTTGTAAATGTTGATAAAAAGATTATCAGAATCAGAAACTCATCTATATCTGTGCAAGGAAAAGGAACAATGAGACTATGCTCTTGTATTAATAATAAAAATTCATCCACACTAATGCTACAAGATGTACTATATGCTCCCTCAATGAAAACTAATTTACTATCTATTGGAAGACTTGATGAGGTAGGTGGCCACATCATCACAGGTGGTGGGAAAATTCAGCTACTTACCTGAGATGGAAAAGTATTAGCTGAAGGGTGAAAGTCTGATCGATGTATCACATCAATTTAGAGGCAATTGTACCTGATGCATTGAATACCACTCAGATAGTAGATAGTTGGTCTATATGGCACAAAAAATATGGCCATGTGAGTATTAATGGCCTTAAAATTTTATTAAAGAAAAATCTCATCAACAGATTAAATGTTGACAAACAATCACCTAAGCTTGATTGCAAGGTGTGTATACAGGCCAAACAAATACATAATCCCTTCCCAAAAGAAGCAAGTAATTGAGCCATACAATCAGACAAACTTACATATACTGATGTGTGGGGACTGACTCACACTGGAGGAATAGGGGGAGCAAAATATTACATTACCTTCATAGATGATTACACACAATGATGTACTGTATTATTTATAAAGAGTAAAGATGAAACCACTACAAAGGTACAAAATTATCTAACACATATCGAGATGCAGTGGAAAATTAAACCCTAATGTCTCCAAGTCAATAATGGCACTGAATATGTCAATCAATTATTATTGACATGGTGCTGTGATCATGGGATTGAGGTCGAATTAACTGCACTATATTCTCCATCACAAAATGGTGTTGCCAAGCGCTTTAATCATACCTTATTAGATCTCACACGCACAATGATTACAGTGCGATCTATCTCACAATACCTATGGCCTGAGGTAGTGACACATGCAGCTTATCTGCATAATTGATCATATACTTGTGTAATTACTGATTCAACACCTGAACAATAATGGTCGAATAATAAACCTAATATATCCCATTTACAAGAACTTGGTTGCCTGGTCTGGATCTTAAATGAAGGACCTGAAAGGTCCAAACTTGATTCAAAGAGCACCAAATATATTTTTATGGGTTATCAGGACAGGCCAAAAGCTATAAAATATTATAACGCACAAGTATGACAACTAAAGGTCTCTCATAACTATCAGTTTATTAACCGAACTGATGACATCACCACCTCGATCACACCAGAGATGCAGCACAAGGGGGAGTTAGCAGATAGTAGTAACATACTACACTCAGATAAAAAGAATACAAATATACAACAGCACACTACTAATAAAGTGAGACCTAATTTAAAAAGACCTAGAGACTCTGAACCCTCTAGATGAAGCACCAGGCCAAAGGTAATTCACAACTATAATAAACTAAATGACCCACTTCCCGATTAGGAAGAAGTACCTGATGACATCAATGATAAAAATGATCATGCATCATCAGCAGAGGCAGTTTATACAGCGTTTACTGAAACTAATCTAGAAAGGAGTGATCCTAAATCACTGAAAGAAGTGAAGGAATCACCCAAATGGCCTGAGTGGGAGAAAGCTGTTGAGGCCGAGCTAAAACAACTAAAAGACATGGGCACTTGGGAACTAGTAGATCCACCCAAAGGCCAATCACCCATTAGTAATAAATGGGTATTTGTTAAAAAGCTTGGCAAAAATGGTGAGCTACTAAAATACAAAGCAAGATTAGTAGCCAAAGGGTTCACACAGAGACCAGGCATGGATTACAATGAAACATATTCCCTGGTAGTATGACTAGAAACTATAAGAACTATACTTGCCTTAGCCATACAAAATAACTGGGAAATACAACAAATGGATGTAAAGGGAGCTTATCTTAACAGCACCCTAAAAGAGGAAATATATATGAGACAACCTGAAGGGTATGATGACAATACCCAACAGTTATGTCATTTAATAAAAACATTATACAGACTTAAACAATCCAGACGAGAATGGAATGAAGAGCTAGATAAACAACTCGAAAAACAAGGATTTACACAACTATTATCAGATTCTTGTGTCTACATCAGATGGCAGAATGGTAACATAGAAATCATCACTATATGGGTTGATGATCTGTTACTATTTACTAACACAGCTGATGTAATGATTCGGCTAAAAATGGAGTTACAAACTCTATTTGAAGTAACCGATATGGGGGAGCTGTCTAAGATAGTAGGCATAGAAATAGAACACGATTGAGTCAAAAGAACTCTGAAGATCACACAAAAACAATATATTAATTCTATTCTACAAAAATATGGGATGGATCAAGCAAATAGTGTCAGGATGCCTATGGATCCTCACACAAAACTTGAACCCAAAATAGAGCTGAGCTCTGGGGAGAGTAACGCTTATGCATCGCTTATTGGGTCGCTAATGTATGCAGCTGTAGCCACATGACCTAATATAGCATATACAGTAAATCGGCTGGCTTCATTCACTGCAAACCCAGATTTAAATCATTGGGCTGCAGTAAAAAGGGTACTATGATATCTCACTGGCACACGAGATTTAGCAATAAAATACTCAGCCAGTGTGGAATCCAATAGACCAACACAAAATTTTTATTGTTACTTGGACACTGATTATGCTAATAATCTAGATTAAGTATCGATAAGTGGTTATGTGTTCCTGTTAGCTAATGGAGCCATAACATGGAACTCCAAAAAACAGAACACAGTTGCACTGTCAACTACTGAGGCTAAATATATCGCAATGGCAAATGCCACTAAGGAAGCTATCTGGCTCAAAAATTTATTCTATGAGTTAGGCTTCCCACAATGTGATCCTACTATCATCCTCAGCAATAATATGTCAGCAATTGTGATTGCTAAAAATAACCAATATCATGCTCAATCTAAATATTTTGAAGTTCGAGATAAATTTATATATTGAAAAATAAAAACTCGGTCTATTGAAGTACAATATTGTCTGACTGCACAAATGACAGTGGACATACTTACTAAAGCCCTAGCCAAGCCGAAACATACTCAGCACGTTGCCAAACTTGGTCTATGCTTGGCTTGAGGGGGAGTGTTGGGACTATGGCTAGATAAAATAAAGCACATGATAGCAAGCCAATCAGCTGAAAGTCTCAACTTACTCAGAAAAACAAATAGCTACAACTTGTATATAAACTAGGTAGCTGAGAATGAAACTAAGCTCCTCCTATCCTCGAATCACCCATCCGCCTATTGGCCAGCTCAATTCTGCACACATATTCTGATATCTCATCATATCAAATACTTCCAACTCAGCAACTTATATAAGGTCGCTTACATAGTCTACTTCCACTCTATATGCTTGTAGTCTATCAACACAATATGATATTAATTAATATTCATGCCAGAGCCATAACCAAAGTTGAATCTCTTGGATGACTGAATGCAATATATCACAAACATCCATCATAACTATTCACTTGTATTTATTTCCATTCCTACAATGTGTGAGGGATTCCTGCATATATGATATGTGGGTATAATCTGCCATTTTAGTTTATCACACCAATTTTTCTCTTGAATTATACTAACCAGGCATATGACATTGATTGTATATGATCACTTGTGATAGTACAATACTTCTATTTCAATCATTCAATTGCTTCCTCAGTCCACCATGCCCTCATACAGACTTAGCAATGTTGTATTCACTTCTCTGTTGGGGGGAGCAGCTGTCACACCAGAGTCAGATCTTGCCAATCAGTGTGTTCTATACACCCTTTCTTTTCACTCCACTGATGCAAAGCTTGCAGGTTCAGATCATTGCTTCTGCGATTCAACATTCAATGTATTACTCAATCGACCAATTGCTTAGGATCTGATCAAATGGAACTACTCAGTAGGTAGGCTTATCATATTTTTTTTATCTCACAGCTCACAGACTTGATAGGAATTGTCAGAGTGTCTTTGATGTTGCCAAGTATACTGCCTTGTGTTTTTACCTCCTTGCTATAATTCAAGTCGAGGAATGGTATCACACTGATGATCAACATCTTCAAGGTGCACATGCTTTGTTGCACAGAATTGTTGGTAATATGGCAGCCACACAAAACGGCTGGGATGAGGAGATGCTGAGATGAATTGCATCATCTGCTGATCATCCTCAACCTACCAACACTGATTGTATTCTTGCATCAGAGTTCATGCTGCTGTGGATGCATATGTTTTCCAGTATTATTTTTGATCTGTTCGATTGGGATGCTTATGACAGTCTAATTTGTACTTGGGAGCCACATTGGATATCTTAAGTTATCTTTGCAGAGGGTATTTTTTGACACATAGTGTGTAGGATTCTCACTATATACTATTCAAATGTGATTTGTATTTCGTGTCCACTGTTAAGGCTGGATGAACTCCAGTCTAACTCCAAGGCTACTTGGAATTGTCAGACAGTTATGACTTGGCTTTAGCAACTTGGAGGGGGGCACTGCACCCTTGTCAAACTCATTTGGTGTTTTGTCCCAGTATTTCAGAGGGTTGGACTATGGCGGAGGAGACAAGAGGGGACTGGAGTTAACCTCAGTCGATAACTGACTAGAGTACATGGTGGAAAACTATAGACTCCATATATGGAAGACTGGACATAGCATTAGTAAATCGGAGCTGTACTATGAGTAAGACCAAACGAAAGGACACTGGAACTGGAGGACAGAGAATGGAAATGGACATAACTAGAGCTGTGTGAGCACAGGATCGGAGGTAACTGAAAAGTTGAACTAGAATATAGGAGGAACAAGAACACAACATAACTAGAATGTATAGGATAGTCTGGAGGTTGTAATGGAAGTCCAGAGGAGTCCGGAGTAGGTCGGATGTCACAGATGTGACATCCACTCAAAATGCTGATCACAGAACCGGATGCATAAAATTCAAGTAGTCACTTTTGCCTCATATTGGCCGTCTTGGACGGCCACCCCACACGTATTCTCCTCATGCGGAGGCATTGTTGTTGTTATTCATTGTTTGGATCAATCTCATTGCTTTCGTTAGTTTCAGCTCTGGCGTGTTTTTGATCTACTAAGATGGCTTCATCTTTGTAACCTCCTTTCTGAATTTCCAACTCATGACATCATATGTGGAATAGAATGTATGTTACTCTAGAACTACTTGTTTATAGCTGTGCATTCATTCCACAGCATACTTGTAACCATAACAGCGGAGGTGGCCGTCTTGGACAGCCATATCAAATAAGATTTATAGCTGCATCAATGTCATTAACCCATTTTGATAATGCGAGCATGCGGTGTCCACACTGGCAGTCTTGGACGGCCAAATAGTAATGCACATTTGGTGCCTTACTGCCTGCTTTTGGCTCATTTTGAATTGATTGGACCCTACAAGTGTTGATCTCCCTTACATGCGCAATACATGTTTCATAGTTCAATTGGGATGTTATCTCCTCGATGCGGCTTACAATCGACAGGTCAATATTATTCACAATTCGCTTAGATTATGGAGTGAACATGCGTGAACTACATGACATTTGTCTGTCTATATTGTGGATCATTGATGAGGATATCAGACTAGACAGAGAATGCTCAGTCGTGCACAGGGCAGATGGACTCTAGTGTATTCACCTAGACAGAGAATGCTATGTACGAGGTAAGTGAACGTTCTGTACAGTACTTGTGGCTTAGCTCACCTCAGTCGTGTGCAGGGCAGACGGACTGAGGTGTCGACTACGGGATCTTGGACCTATATACTGTTGAGTACAAAAGAATGTGTCGCATGGGGTAAATCATGTACAAGTGGCAATCGAGAATGGAGAGCACTAGCCGATATGACGCGTAACAAGGAAAAACGGAAAGGCTATGGTATGTATCATGTGGTCTGCGATATGGAGCTCGGATAAGTATGTTCCGTGGAGCGAATCCATGTTTGATTGGCAGCGCGCACACTTGCATGTTTCGACAGAGGAGTCGTATGAAACTGCACAGGTCATAAGGTTAGTCTTTTAAGAACATCTTTCCACCCCCCACTCGACGACACCACCTACCCACTTATTCAACCCAACAGTGCCCACTCAGTCATTCCGTTCCGTACTTCTACTTCTCAGCAAGGACGCCGAAGGCTTACCATGGAGCTCGACCAAATGGCAGATGCTTACTAGTCTTTTCGGTCTCCCATGGGACACGGACAACGGTGCTGACGAGAACACCCCGTCAAAACATGTTCCCGATTGGAACGTTCAAGTAGCAAGAGCTGTTAAATCGTTTGCTCAGACGGTATGGAGTTTACCAGCTAAAGAGCAAGACCCATACATCACGACTCGCATCGTCGACAACAATGCGGTTGGTTGCTCAGCATGGACGAACTGGGTCCAAAAACATCTGAAGAACTGGAGGATCAACGCCACCATTGACCGTGTTCTGGCTGCTCGCAACGCTTCGCCAAGCACTGTTCTTGCAGCTATGTGGCTCAGAAATGTATGTGATGTAAGGCTTATGCAACCGCCATCATCTTGCTCACTCTTTGAAGCTCCCATCGGCTGAAGACGCGCAGATTTACTTAGCGCAAAACGACCTAGCGTCAGAGCTGTTTGGCGATGATGCTTTCATTGAATCGACAAACTACCTCAAACCGATCATAGGAAACTTTTGCCGCACGCTGCTCACGCAGATATGGAATCGGTACCGAAAGATCAATCATCGCGAGCTTATTAAGATGGAGAAGGGTGTCTCCGACGTAAGTGAGAAATGGAAATGTGTATACCGTCCTTTCCACTTTCATTGAAGCTGACCATTAGTTGACAACGGTAGTCATGACTGAGCATCCCAAGAATGTCACCGCAAAGGAGATCAAGCTATTCGTCAAGGAACTGCGCTCTTTCCTGTAGCTCCTCACGCGATACAACAACGACGAGAGCAAGAAGCTAGTCACCGGTTATGTCGCTGATTTGGACGCGATGTTGGTGACGCTGATGAAGGACGTGTCGATTGGCGATCCTGATAGTAAGACTCATTCCTTTATTTTTGCAATATGCTCATGTGTTGTAGAAATACCCAAACCAATTCAGGACGCCCTTCAAGCACTCGCTTCAAAGGAGGATATCGATGCAATCGCGGGCCAAATCAAGGCCTCACTTAAAAATGCTTGCATGGGTGAGAATGCAGAGCAGCTGGAGCTCGACCTGGAGGACCAAGTTGATTTGAAGGAATGGAAAGAAGGAGTCGAAGAGCTCTCCAAGGTCAGTGAAGAGTCCCTCTGGACTATGCTCGGCGTCCCCGATGGCAAATTACCTTATCTTCAAGAGTGGACGGATTCGACCGCAACCATCGATCCATGGAGCGAAGACGGGCAGGCTTGGTTAAAAAAGACGGACTCCGATCGTCAACCGTTGAAGCCACATTGGCACCAATTAGTTGGCATTTACCATATGCTGGAGCGCGCTTTCGAGGGTAAACCGGTCCTGCTAATGGATGGGGTTGGGCTTGGAAAGACGCTGCAAGTCATTGGTACCATCACTTGTTTAACATATTACAGGCACTACTACATGGAGAATAGCCAATTCCCTGGTCAATTTGGTGAGTATCTATGTCTTTGTAACGGTAAACGTTAATGTTTGAGCAGCTGGTCATCGATTCCCATCACCTGACGGTAACATCCCTGATCATCCCCATGTCATCATTTGTCCCGTCAACCTAAGAGAGCAATGGCATGCCGAAATGAAACGGTTTCTTACCTTTGCATCCTTCGATATCTTACCATACGTTGGTCACTTTCACGCAAGAAAAACGTGGTGGACAACACTTTGGACAAAGAGTCAACAGCCATTCATCAACAGAGTCATACTCGCGACATTCACGGTACGTATATCGAGCTTTCCATAATAACATTGGACTCCTTAAGTCCATCAGGCAGTACAAGATGACACATCGATTTGCTACAATCAAGGAGGCAAGTCGGAAATGGGAAAACCAACTGAATCAGGACATTTTGCAAAGAACTCGCCCCAAACGCTTTATGGGCATCAATATGATCTACTCGCTGTCGATGAGGCACATGCGGCGCGCAAGTACAACGTCACACATATGGCTGTCCAGGCATTGAGAGAGAAGGCTAAGATGCTCGTTGCTATGACGGCCACGCCGATTACTACTCGCCCCCAAGTAGGTGTTGCTTTGCCGTCATCATGTCTGTTGCTGATCATTCTGCGCGTAGGATCTCTACATTATGGGCCAATGGATGGGAATCCCTGGTTTCAACGACTTGGATGAATTCAATGATATTTCATGCAAAATCAACAAGGCCAGTCAAGAAGATTCAAAGGCATTGCGAGATGCTGGCGCTGAAGGATCGATACTTCACGGCATGCTGTCTGGTGCTCGCAACAAAGATGCGCCATCGTTGGGACTGCCTGCTTTAATTTACGATATCATGCAGATGATGCACGACCGATTCGCGACCCACGTCATCAGAAGAACTATCAATTCGGTGGACTTCAATAACGAGAAACTCTTCGGTATGAGACCATATATCGAGCACATCATGGAGGTAAGGATGTACGAGTGGGAAATGGAGAAGCTGCACGAAATGGCCAAGGTAATGGTAAAGGAAAACCCAATTGCAAGCATTGACACGAGCAAGGTGAGTGTAATATTCTATTCGCCTCCATCTCAAATGCGTCCAAGACGGTCAAACTGTATACGGGGGTAAATGTTCTAAGATTTCACTACTGCAGTAAATGGCCGTCTTGGACGGCCCCTCATGCAACACCACAATTCGTTGTGCATACTAGCAAGTGGCGCACTGTGCGTCCGTCTTGGACAGCCACATGCGCTGCAACTGCAGTCAAACTGCTTTCGTCCGACTCTACATCCTCTGATCCATTCTACTTATAGAATTTTTATATCGAATTTCACCGCGCAATACTTCATCCTACATCAAACCCGAAGATGGACATGGAATTTCCCCAAATCAATACCATAGACACTTGGGATAACCATCCACAAAAGACCGTTAAGCTCGATATGCTTGGCAAACTTGTCAAGTATCACTTAGAAAAGGATGGTCATATTCCATTGACAATGGACGAGGACGGGAAAACCATCATCCCCAATGCAGCCAGCATTGCTGATGAAAAGTAGTACGCTGAATGCGACAGAATTGTCATTTTCTCTGCTTTCCCATTGTCGAACAAGATCATAATGAATGTAAGTCACCTATCTCTGTTCACTATTCTGTTCTGAGAAGAGATGTCCCTTTAAGATTCTCAAGCTGAATAAAATCTCTGCCGCTGAGATGCACGGTTCAATGTCGGTGAAGCAGCGACAAGCTGCATTGAACTCGTTCAGGAAGTCCACCAGGAATCAAGGCGATCGTGTACTCATTTTATCTGCCATTGGTTTGGTGGGCCTGAATCTCACTTGTGCAAATATCATGATCATTATCGTATGAATCTCTCTCTCTTATATTTGTTGTTATGTTTATGTTTATGTGATTTTATTGGAATTAGGACACTACATGGTCGGCTATGGACGACGAACAATTGAGGGGACACATCTTCCGTTACCCTCAGCAAAAGCAAGTATATTTTTATCAACTCATCGCACTCAAGACCCCCAACGTTTTCCTGAATAACATATCATTTGGGAAGGGCGAGCTTCACACGGCATTTGTCAATTCACATCCCGAATTCCGTAAGTAATTATCTACAGTCTAACATGCCATACAAATATTAAATAATGCAGAGAAACTGTTCGAATCCGAGCTTGTCGACGATGATGACAATGCATCCTTGCTTTCACTTACCACTACTTCAGACGCAGACAATGAGTTCATTGAAGCCGAAAAGCTGAAACCTAAACGTACGACTCGTAGTACTATACGCACACAAGCAAAAGAGAAGGATACGAAAGGCAAAGGTGCCGCAAAGAATACCTGCGATGTTGTTGTTGTTGCTACCGAATCAACAGAAGAGATCGATTTAGGCCCTGCTGAGGCAGATGCAGACGACGAAGAGCCTTTGCCAGAAATGGCTGGCAGCAAGAAGGCTGGAAAGCAGAGGGCCGTAGATCGTCCTGGCAATGCTATTTCCAAGCGACCCCCTACGAGTCCTCCCAAAGCCACAACGAAACCGAAACGGACTCATAAAGGAACGGTCACACAGGCTGTCGATGAAGAGGCATCGCTCGCATAAGCTACCCAGGCTATGCAGGTCGACAAGGTCGCGAGTGTCGCTGATGATAGTGATAAGCAAGTAAGCCAGGCTATGCAAGTTGACAAAGTCGCAAGCGCAGCTGAGAGTAGGCAAGCTATCCAGACAGTGCAAGTCGACAAGGTCGCAAGTGCAGACAAGGGCAAAGATCAGTGGGCTATTCGAGCTATTCAAGTCAAAGCCGTCGCGAGTGCAAATAAGTATAGAGATGAGCAGACTCAGTCGACAGCCATGAGCACTAGTTCCAAAATGCCCGTCCACCCACGACCTAAGCTCCGCCCTCCCCCTATTACCATGCCTGCTAATCCTCTCCAGCTCTCGACAAAAGATGTTCGGATGAGGGACACAAATTTCCCACAGCAGATTGATCCGATTCTTGCTGCGCTCAAGGCTCCCGGTGGACAGAATAGCCCTAGTGCTGACGACGAACTCGCATCGCGTGCACTAGTCGGAACGACTGTGGAAACCATCATTGCACCCTCCAGTCTTTTGATCCCCATGGACCCTACTCCTAGCGATCATATCGAGGATTACCTTATGGAGGAGGAAGGCGAAGAATCTGTCTCTGAGTCCATCGAAAATTTCAATGAAGGAGGCATTAGGATGGTGGAAGATTCGTGCACCGGCTTACTAGGAGGCTTGCATGGTGGGGTCCTCTGTGCAGGAAAGGATGGAACAGCTGGGCGGGGGTGTGTACGTCAAACTTACAACACTATCAAGCACACGATTCGCAAGTAGTCCGATTTTACATGACATCACACACTTTGTGGCCAGAATGATAAAACTTTTCGCTCGTCCACATAATGAACATTCAGCTTGGCTGTTTAATTCATTGTATCTATTTTCATATCACGGTCGTCACAAAATCTGAATGTTGTCTAAATTTGTGTAATATGTAGAACAACACTTGTTCGAAATCAATTAATTGACAGCATGTTATTTGATTCACACCTGCGGCATCACAAAGTCGCAAAATTGTTGAATCGTTGGCCACACAAAAAATGTCCGTCTAAGATGGCCATACATGAACTATGTTACAATCCTTTTTCTCTGTTCTGCTACCTTGCTTATCCTTTGTGAACCTGCACTCTCCATCCCTGACATTCTCCTTTCTATCCTTCTTTGTCCTACATGCTACCTTCTCACCATCAGGCCCAAT
>JBBPUK010000277.1:0-27161 GCA_038094635.1 Tylopilus cervinicoccineus
CCAGGAATCGTTTCAAGCAGAATCGCGTGCCGAGTCGATGGTTAACTCTTCCCTGGGTTACTGCGCTCAGTGCTGATCGCCGCTGGACACAGGTCAAGGCAGCCAACTCGCTGCTGTCGATCACGCACTCTCTCAAGTTGCTTCTACTTCTCTCGGACGAAGCGCAGATCGCACACCGTCGGGATGTAGAGCTGAAGCGTGTGCAACAGGAGAAAATCGAGGCACAACAAAAGGTTGCAGTACTGTTAGACGAATTATTCAAACGCCCCTCCACCAGCTCGTCCATTTAAGATGTAAAATGCACGGAGGCGAGACTCTTGGTCATCAAACGTGGTGCGTGTTGCTCAAAGGTGGCCTGTTGTTCCTGGATTCCTCAAGCACTATGCTGCTTTCAGCTATCCTTCTGGAACGGTTCTACACGCACTGAGGCTCCAACGTAGCCGTACAGTCGACGGTCTGTAGAGTTGATTGCGTCGGGTCTTGAGGTACATGCAACCCCCTAATGAATCGCTGATTGGCGTGTTCTAGAACGAACGAAGTCAGCCAAACAAGACAGGAGTAACCAGGTCTCGTACTAGATAGAGGTTTGCCATCTCATTCGTCCATGCACCCTCTCGATTCGATCGGATCAGAGCCTAACGACCGAATCGTCCGCGTCAAGGCCCCGCCTCGCTATCGTTGCGTTGGACATTCTGGAACACCGATCCGATTATTGTCTATAGAGAAGTGATTCTTTCTCTGTGACTTCGGCTTTACTTTCTGTAGCGGTGCGTCTCAGTGATGGACGGACGAGTGACTAACGTGACGGGTCCTATTGATCGAGCTCATACGACACAGGCATCTGAGTACTGAAACAGGTACAAGGGCTGCGAAAAGACGCTGAGCTACTACTCAGTTTCCTTTGAGTAAAAGAACAAGGATTTAGCCCAGTCTTCCCAGAGGGACTCTTCTCACCAGCCCCCATGTCACGAAGCGCGCCGTATGGAAAATGGGAGCCAACGATAACCCCAGAGTCTTTCCTGCAAGGCGTGAGTCCAGCCTACCAACACCTCATGAGAACGGACCAGTGACGGGCTGGCTTCAGAGAATCCTCTTTTCTGATCTGTTCGTCGACCCTACCAACGACAAGATTTACCACATCGAAGCGCGTCCAGAAGATAACGCCTGTCGCGTGATTGTAGACACGATCGCGGGACGGGACGTCCTCGCATCTCCATACAGCGCGCGTGCTCGCGTCCGAGAGTGCAGGTGCTGTAGCGATCGCTTACAGAGGCACCGTGTATTTCACCAACTTCGCCGACAACCGCATCTACGCCATCAAGGAGATGACGTTGACGCCCGAGCCGGTCACAGCAGGTAATCCTCGCTCATCTATGCGCGTGATCCCGACTGACAGTCGCTCTCAGACAAAAAGGAGCACAGATACGCCAACTTTGCCGTTCACCCCAGAAATTCGCCATGATCTGCTCGTATCGGTCCTCGAAGATCACACTATAGACACACCTCAAACAGTCGTCACGACACTCGCCGTCATAACCACGACCAGGAAGCAGCGTTCCTTCTCATCCTCGGCGCCGATTTCTATGCGGCTCTGGTATTCAATCCATCTGGTACCAAAATCGCCTGGCAAGAGTGGTACCACCTAGATATGCCTTGGGAAGGCTCACTAGTCGAGATCGCAGACGTGCTCGTCCAGGAGGACACGATCGTCGTCTTGAACACGACGCGCATCGCCGGCGAGCAGCTCACCAAGTCCGTCAATTATCCACTGTGGGGGTCAGATACCACGTTGGTCTTTACCTCGGACGAACTGGATGGCTTCCAGAACCCATTCATCTACTCTACCTCGACCGGTGTCGCTCAGCTCGCGCTTGCCGAGTCAATCAAGGAGGACTTTGGTGCACCTTTGTGGACTCTTGGCAATTTCCCCGGTGCAGGTCTCGACGATCCCAGAGGTGGCGACGGCAAGTTTGTCGCATTCGTCGCTTGTCGCGACGGACGGAATGTCTTGTATATCGTCAGTCTCTCTGACGACAAGTACACCGTGCAGATTCAGGACTTGCCGTTCTCGATCGTCAGCTACGTCAACAAGAGAGGAAGGACGTCCATCGTCTTCAACGCGGAAAAAAGCGATGCTCCGGGGGGCATTTACATTCTCCGGAACGTCGCTTGCGCCGTCGTACCAAGTTCTGAAATCGAACACCCCGCAACCCTGGTCGGGTAACGAAGCGTACATCTCTGCTCCTCAACCAATCACGTTATGCAGAGACGGGAAACCCCTCTACATGGTGTATTACGCACCCAAGAACCCCAACTACACTGGGTCGGGTATTCCCAGTGAAAAGCCCCCTTGTATTGTGGATGCACATGGTGATCCAACCAGCATGGAAACGCAAGTGCTCAGTTGGGAAAGGGTGTACTACACGAGTCGCGGCTATGCATGGTGCGCACGTTGCGACAGACTTGACGCATGCACGAACTGAGCCTGCCCGAAAGGTTGGACGTGAACTATGGCGGGTCGTCTGGCTATGGTCGGGAATACATGTGAGGTACCTTGTCCTTGTCCGCCGATTCCCTGTCTTATCCGGTTTCAGATCCCGCCTAGCCGGAAACTGGGGCATCGTCGACGTGCAAGACTGTCAGGATGCCCCGAGGTTGCTCGCGGCTCCTCCCCACTCGCTCATCGACGGCACTCGCGCTGCCATACGGGGTGGCTCTGCGGGAGGCTTCGCGGCGTTTGGCTGCCATCTCGATCGCGCCCGAGCCTGCCTTCTTCAGGGCGGCGGTCTCGATCTTTGGCATTTCCGGCCTCGTCACACTCGCCCAGTTTGCGCACAAGTTCGAGCTGAGGTACATGGTGGCACACCACAGGACGTCCACAGAGGTGTATGCGGCACGCAGTCTCGCGAACCATGCAGACAAGATCGTGATCCCGCTCTTGGTGGGGTTTCGTTTCGTAGAGCAGCGCCCATGACGTCCGCCGTGCTGCGCAGGTGCTGCAAAAGACAGAAGACAAGATTGTGCCCCCCGAGCAGTCTGAGAGCGTTGTGAGTACGATCGTTGCACACGGCGGTGCGGACAGGGCGAAATACCGCCTTTTCGGAGGGGGAAGGACATGGGTGGGGGCTTGCTGAGTCGATCAAGGAAGCGGTTCGACTGGTACGACAAGACGTTGCTCTAATAATTAGTAGTACCGACACAGTGACGGCAGCCCGTGACACGTTATTTATTCATATGCGACACTGCAAGTCGTTCCTCTGCTGCTTCCCCTCACCATGTCCGACATCAAAGTAGACGGTTTCGCGGTATGTCCTTTCCGTCCTCGCTCGCACATGCTCACCCCCGTTGGCCAGTCCTCCGACATCCTCGCCAAGCTCAGGGACACCTTCAGTGGCCTCTCGGACGCTGAGCGCGCTACCAAGATCAAAAAGGTAACGTACGCCTCCACCCTCGTCCGTCGCGTCTGAATCAGCTGTCGACACCGCGCGCGCAGACCGCCGCCATGTTCGAGCTCCGCATCACCAACGCCGACAAGAAGGAAGCCGTGTGGACGATTGACCTAAAGGACAAGGGCACGATCTTTACCGGGCCCGTACGCGCGCCTGCAAAGCCGGGCGTGGTGCTCATGATGAGCGACGACACGTTTACCCAGATTGCATCTGGCAAAGTGCGTCTGCTGGCCTTGTTCCTCCACCGCTGTCGTCTAACGTGCACAGATGGACGGCCAAAAGGCGTTCATGACGGGAAAACTCAAGTCCAAGGGCAACCTTATGTTGGCAACTAAACTCGGTCCGCTGCTCCAGGTGGGTCGAGCGAGTGCTCTGTTGGCATTGTGCGACTGACCTCGGTCGGCCATCCAGGATAACAAAACCAAGGCTAAGCTCTAGATATCCTTCGGACGCTCGCGTATCTATACGCCGGACACCCTAGAGTGGCCTCGTTATACAACATCTCTTGTAATGTTTCCGACGCTAAACAAGTCCGAGGTGGGAAAACGAGTGTGGTCCATGTGCTTGAATATGAGACAACATGGAAAGACGGACACATTAAAACACCCCTCCGAATAACCCCCGCTGTCGTCTTGGAGTTGGTTGGGAGTCTGGTCGGAGTGTCGACAGGCCGTTGAGCTGTTTCATCACCTAATCGTCCGTGAGCACGCAAAGAAAAGAGGGGATCGGCAGATTTTACCTCTTCCAGCTTGTCTTTCCGCTCTTGAAGGTCCAGGTGACGTTGTATCGCCGGGTTCTCCCGCGCAAACTGGACGATCTCGTTGCGGTCCAAGTCATAGATCAGCCGCGAGTCGATCTCTCTCGGGAACTAGCAACGAGTTCAAAGGTCGTGTCACCAGTACGTGGCAGCGGACTGACCTGGTAAAAGAAATGGTCGAGAAGCTCGATATTGATGAACATGGTCGACGTGTATGCCAGCTTGTCCGCCACGACATTGAGGAACACTTCGGGACACAGCACGTCATTCTCAGGGCCACCCTTACACCGTTTGGATTTGAGGGCTGCTAGACGGAGCTTCAATATGGACAGCCTATCGCTGTACATCATCGCATGCCGGGCTGCCAATGCGTCAGGACGAGATTCACAGACGACGTGCAAGCTCACCATCCAGGATCTGTGCAGGAGGGTATCGATACGACTCGGGCTCCTCGGCGGGCCCTTCGTCCGCTCCAGCAACCCGCCTGTTCTTCCTCTCCTTCGCCTGCTCCTCCAGCCCCTTTACATAACTCATCAACCCATTCAGCCGTCTGCTCCCCCCAACCTTCTTCCTGATCTCCTTGAGCTTGGTCTCACACATCGCCACCTCCTTCTCGAACAAGTCTGCCGCTCGTGTGCGTCCCTGCTCCCACTCCCGCTCGTCCACGTCCACCTCGTACTTGAACGGTTTGATGCAATTCTCCACCTGATCCGACGTCAGCCCGATCCGGTCCCTCAAAATCGTGTGCGAAAATTGCACGAGTCGCTCTGCAGCGCGAGGATGATGGTTGAAGGGCTCTCCGACGGCCATCGAGTCGATCAACGCTCTCAGCCCATCCGCGACAAGAAGTGTCGAGTCACGTCCGACGCCAGACTTTGTGAGGAGGGACGAGGCAGCCTCCAGCTTGTGTCGCCAATAGGCGTCGATGTCGCCGGGCTTCAACTTGGGATCGGCGCCGAGACTACCCAGCTCGGATGCACGCTTGTCGAGCCAATACAGCTGCTCGAGCACGTCCATGACCTTGTCGTCGAGCATGGCCTTGAGCTTGGCGCGTACTTCGGGTTTGCGGAACTGCGAGGAGAGCTCCTTGAAGCGTGCTTTGAGAGCGTCGACGGTTTCAGCGACGTAGGACTCGGCCGTTATGCGCCTGTCGTTGTATTGGACTTTGAATTGATAAGTAGCTTCTTCGAGCTCGAGTTGAACTGCATTGGTGATGCCATGGAGGGAAGAGGCCATGCTCGCTTCGAGTACTTCCATGAGACGACGCCGGAGGGTGTCTGTGCCCACCATCAAGGAAGAGGATACGCCAAAGTATTCTCTGTGGTTGCTGAAGTAGTCTTCTTCATTCCGTTTCACGAGGGCACCGTCAGAAGAAGAAGAGGACTTTTTTTCAGCGGATTTGGCGACGACACCCACGTAACCGAGGTGTAGAGGATAACGGTTCCCTTCGAGGATGGTGACACCTTGCTCGGGTGAGACAAGGTCCATCTTGGTGACGACGCCGATGGTGCGCAAACCCAAGGGGTCAACTTTGCGACTGGCGCGGAGAGCCGGAGAGTTTGCAAGATCCACGTCGGCAGCACAGACAGCCAGGATGATGTTGGGTTCACGGATGTACTTTTCACATAGACCGGCGATCTTGTCTTTGAGAGAATCCGGTTGGTCCATGGAAGCGATTTGGATGTATCCGGGCAGGTCGATGAGGGTGAGGTCTGGGACATGAGGGCTGTATATGCGGAGGTCGATGGGATCGTTCGAGACGGCCTCGGAAGAGGGAACGGCGAGGTTCAAGTCTGTCAGGGTCTGTTGTATTTGAGCAAAGTTCGTTATTCTACCGAGGCCAAGTGCTGGAAACTCGCCGTATTCCTCGGGTGCTTGGCCGTTGCTCTGTGGGGGAGTGTGTATGAGGGTGAGTTCGATAGGACGTCTCGTCACCATGTTGTTGCCTCTACGAGCGGGCGGTGAGTGGGGGAGACTCGAGACGAAGGGACGACTAACTTTGGGAGAAACTCGTGACCGACGATAGCCTCGAGAACGGAGCTTTTGCCTGAGCTTTGGCTACCGATGACGACGATGCTGGGGAGTTTGAGGCTGTCGCTCTGGTCGATGCTGAGGAGCATTGCTCGTATTTCGATGAGCTTCTTTGTGAGATGCATGAGACCGTTTTGCCTGGGGTCGAGACCGTTGTCGTTGGGTCTGGCGACATCGGAGGGGGCGGCCAATGCTGCCGCGAGGGCTGCGATGGCAGCATTTTCCTCTGGGGATGGGCCGCGTGGACGGCCCGAGTCTTGCGAGTAGGAGCGGTGGTCGTGATGCGTGGAGTCGTCCGAGGCAAAGAGATCCTTGAGGAACTGCGGCGTCTCGACGTCGGGGAGCTTCACGGAGGACACGCGGGCAGAGACGGACTTGATACTATCCGAGGCCGCGTCGATGAAGTCGGTCGCGGCGTCCTGGACGGCGGAGAGCCATCCAGTGGTCTTTTTGCGCAGCTCTGGGTGCGGCGTTCGTCGGGGAAGAAAGAGGGGATTGTTGGGCGCACCTTCGAACTTGTAGTTGGCATAGCCAAACCCGCCTGCGCCGATTGTCACGCCAGCGATGGGGACGCGAAATGCGCGCGCGACGAAGCGGGGAATGGAGGCATAGGACAGCGGGCGTACGTGGAGACGGCGCAGAAAGGTCGGCGGGTTTGGATGGCGGAGACGCTGTCTTGCGTGGAGCGTCGCCAGTCTGAGCCGGGACATGGTCGAGGTGGTGGTGGTGGTGGTAGTCACCGTGTGATCATGGCGAACCCTCCCCCGCCTGGCATATACGCCCCTGCCGTCCTTTTCTTCGACCACAACGAGGACCTCGACGTCCCGGCCGTCAAGGCGCACGTCCTCCGTCTCGCGCAGGTACGCCGTCTCCACCACCCCGCCGTGCTCTCATCACACGTCTCTCAAGGGCGGTATCACCGGCATCGTCGTCCAAGGCACCAACGGCGAGGCCCAGCACCTCTCGCACGATGAGCGCAGGCAGACCATCGCCCTCACCCGTCGGACACTCGACGTGAATGGCTTCCACCACGTCGTCGTCATCGCAGGCTGCGGCGCTCCATCTGCCCGCGAGTCCAAGAAACTCTGCTCAGACGCCAAGGAGGCCGGTGCAGCCTACGTCCTCGTCTTGACCCCCTTCATATGGCCCAGTCAAATGACCAAGGACGCCATCCTTGCTTTCCATCGCGACGTACGTATGCACACGCCTCTGTTCCATTCGTCGCGCAAACACACTCCTGGCAGGTCGCTACGCATTCCCCCCTCCCATATCTCATCTACAACTTCCCCTCCGTGACAGCAGGCATCGACCTCGATTCAGACGTCATCCTCGAGTTGTCAAACCACCCAAACATTGTTGGCACAAAGCTCTCCTGCGGCAACGTTGGCAAACTCCACCGTCTCACCTCTGCCAAACCGTCTTCTGAGTTCGCCGCCTACCCAGGGAGATCAGACGTCCTCCTTCATGGCCTCTTGTCTGGCAGTGCGGGTGCCATATCTGGACTTCCAAACATCGTTCCCAAACTCCACGTGCGCTTGTACCGACTCTACCAGGACGGAGACATCAAGGGGGCCATGGAGCTGCAGGCTCTGCTGGGTCAAGGCGAGTATGCAACCAGAAAAGTAGGCGGAATCGGCGGAGTCAAAGCCTTGGTCTCCAAGCACTGGGGCTACGGGAAGCCCTTTGTCAGAGCACCCCTCCGGGCTGCGACCGCGCAGCAATTGAGTGGGTCTCACTTTGAAAAGCTGGAGGAGTTGATTGCCATGGAAAACGCCCTGTAAACCTTTTTGTAGTTACCAACGGATGAGGATGACTAGTGACTAGTGACTGGCTGTCGTTGGCAAAGCTGTACACACGAGGTCCCCGTCGTCGACATGTTCGAACGTGTCCTCCCCCGCCCCGAGACGAACGTTGACACTGACAGCCCGAGAGCAGTGCCACTCGCCCCGAAAGCGGGCGCTGGCGTCGAGTTTCCACTCCGACGGTGCCCTCCTTGTCGACGACGTCCCCGACGATGAAGTACATCGAGTCCCCCGAGCTGACCCGTCTCGCCCAGGCGCTCACGCACGACGGCCCAGAGTGCTCCGTGCACACCAGGATCGAGGCGTACAGCTGCAAGAACATCAAGCGCGACAAGAAGCTCTTCAAGTCCCTCGAGCACGCCTACAACGACGAGCTGTCCCATTCACCGCCCCTCCCTTCGTGGCTCGACCGCGAGCCCGAAGAAACCCCCTTTGGCCCCATGGACAAGCACGCCTCCCGCAAGACCCTCTACCTCCTCATCGCGACGCTCAACATCGCCTTTCCCGACCACGAATTCTCCGACGTCCGCCCCGCGCACTTTCACAAGGAGAAGAGCGGGGCTAGCGTGCTCAATTCGCTCAGCACCACCCTCCTCTCCCCGAATCGTGGCGGTGTCAGAGCACCCCGCACCTACTCGGCATACCCACCGACCTCGCCCAACTTCTTCCCGTCCTCTGTCCCGACGTTCTCCTCGTCGCTGCCCCTGATGCAGGCCCTATCGAGCCCATATGCACCACCCCAGATACAGTCGGGCACTCACCCGACGCTGTATCGCATATTGGACGAGGTCATCGGCCTGTCCGACTGTCAGGTGTTCTCCTACTCGCCTGACATCGACTCCGATCCTCATGCCAACGACTACTCTGACGACGAGGACGACGTCGCTTCCGTCGGCGACGAGTGCTCTTCAGACGACATCGACGAAGAGGCCACGTTCGAGTTTGACGCATACGACGTCGACATGTCCTCTTCCCCCCGACGCCACGCCACCGCTCGCGCCGCCGAGTCGGGTGGCCGACGGCTGCCCATCTTCTTTCGCAACCATGGCAGTGGCAGTAGCAACGAGGACTCTCCGCTGCGCACCGACTTTCCCCACGTGCGCTTGAAGCGGAGAGACGGCGCCTTGCTCTGGTCGTCGCACTGGTTCTTTTTGAACCCCAAGTGGAAGCGGATACTGTTCATCACGGTGTGGGCGCGCACGCGACGTGCAGTCCGCGCATGGGATGACGAGGACGAGCTGCCAGGATTTGAGCACGACATCGGGTACAGCGCGACGAGCGAGCGATTCCTGGGTTGGGAGGGCGGCATCGGCGCTGGTGCACGTGCGTTGGGGCTCAGTGCATCCGCCTAGGCGGCGTAAGTCTTGCTGCTTGGCCCTTTCCACCGCCCGCTGCTCAACCTTGATAGTATGTGGGATCCTGCTTGGTTATCTTCTTCGTCTTGTCTTGTTCGGCCATGCCATGATTCTGTCTTGATACGGACGCTCGCTTGCTGACCGTGTATTTTTATGGATGATATCCCTTTACCTACGCCCTTCACGTTACCGTGCTCTTGTTGTGTATTCGGAGTCATTGGCTACTGTATGATCGATTCCCCTAGTGCGTCTGCCCGCACTGCGGACCCGTTCAGAGGGACCGTGGCCATGTGCGAGGAAGCGAGCATGTTCCCATCGGATGGTGTGGGTGCAGAGCAACCATCGACAGCCGAGAGTACCCGACTGTGTCACCACGCTGGGAGGGAACGTCCAGAGTGATGCACCCACCGTCGTTCACGTTCATGGTGCGAGGAGAAGATCATGATGGAGCTGATATCGATCGATGATCCCTTGATTGTGATCGCATCCATCGATAGCATCGTCCGCTGGCAGTGCGCGAGTGAATGTCGTCCTGGCCATCATACAATACATGCAGTCGTGTGCAGGAAGAAATAAAAAGGTAGCACTAGTCCCTGCAAATCGCGTCAACTCTGCTGGCAATGCGACCACCGTCGACGACACATGCAACGGACACGCACCCGCTCAAGCTTCCCGACTCGCGTCGCAGCCGCTGCATCTTCGTGTCCTCATGGGATGGCAAGCGACGCAGAACCGCCCATCGCACCCGCTGCACCGCTGGAGCGCGACGCACGAGCTGCAATACACCTTGCTACAGCCCGTACACTGTGCGCGCTCCAGACACGCCCCACAAATCCTCCCCATGCAATCGCTGGCCTGGCACTCGCCTTCCAGCACCACCCCTTCCACCGCCAAATTGTCCCAGTCCTCCTCCGCACAGTCATCGCACGGCGTCGTCTGACCGCACTCGGCGCAGAACTGGATGTAGTCACACCCCTCGACGCAGTACACCCGTCTGCACAGCGGGCACTCCTTGAAACAGTTCTCCGTCGGCGATGCTTTGCAGTCGTCGCATAACCAGCGCCACTTGCATGTGCACCAGAGCCCGCCTCCTGGAGAACACGACTCGCAGACGCTGGTATGTTCAACCACTCTCGACCAGCACTTTTCGTTGGCACAACGCGGTGGGTCTATCCCGCTAACGCAAGAACACCTGACAGGCCGGGGCGGGTGTTCTCGCTCACTATTCGACAGGCGGCGGAAGTGGGGGTTCGGTGGCCGATTCAGACTGTCTTTGGGTCGGCCGAGGCACCATGTCAGCTCGAACTGGCAGGCCCAGAGACGGCATTCGGGACATTCGCCCAGCAGCGGGACACCCTTTGCATTTTCCAGGCACGGGAGACATACACCCGTGAAAACATGGAAGGAGCACCACCGGGAAGCCATAAGTCGAAAAGCGACACATCCTGTGTTCGAGCACATGATGATGTTACATGAAAGGCATGGCGACGTCAGTCCATCGCATAGCGGGCAGTATCGGCGGGTGGCAGAGGGGTCATCGGGTCGTGGGCACCACTCGGGGAGGGTTTTGAGGCGCTCGAGGAAATCCTGACGTTCGTCGGCAGAGCATCAGGCATAAAAAGACAATGACCTCACCGTCCAAGCGAGATTCTCTTGTATTCGACGTGCCTCTTTTCTTGCCCACCATCTTCTATGCACATCTTGTAGATATGGCTTTATCTCTTCCTGAGCGTACTCGATCCGCTCTGGCCCGATGGGGAGGTCGGGCTGACCCTCGCACTCGGCGGTCTTGGTTTGAAAGTTGATGATCACCTTCATCGCAGGCGTGCTTTGGTACAGGACAGCACGGGTTGGAGAAGGTTCGACGTCGGGACTACCGACGGGGTAGACTATCCTTGCATAGCGAGCCCTGAGGCCGAGAGGAACGTCGACTGCGTCGGCGTCATCTCGCGCGTCGGCGAGTATGAAGGCACGATCTGCGAGTTCAGCCAAGCACCGGAATGGGCTCTGCATGCGGGCGGGAGCGACGATGTTGACGAAGAAAAAGTCCAGTTCAGGTTGAGACATGATACGGGTGCAACGAGATTGTCGAGCCAAGGCTTGGACACTGGATCACGTGGTCAAGCATAACAAGAAAACAAAAAATTTATGTACAAGCCAGCGACTGCCAGTGTCACCCAGCCATTTCCTCGTCATCCTTCACGACGATAGCCCCCTCATTATCGTACCCAACTCGGAACTGCGATCCGTCTACCCACCGTTTCCACGCCGTGACATAGCCCTTCTCTAGATTACGGACCCATCGCCGCGTGTCGAACAGAGGCATCGTCTCGCGAGATAGGAAGAGACACTGACGGATGTTCAGGAGCTCCGAACGCTCCAACACAGACCCGCTCTCTCCGCCGTGCGATACGTAGGAAAGGCTTCTCGCATTGAACGCCCAGTGCGCAGAAGCCAACGCGACCGCTCGTTCTTCGTACTCTTCTCGGCTATGAACCACCATTTGCTTGCCCAGACCAGTGGCGAATGCGAGACTCGCTGACACACGTGAAGCCATTTTGTGTCGATGACTTGGCCACAAACAAGCTATGATCGGAGTGCCTGACCACAACACGCTGCGCAGGCGTTAGCTATGGTATCTCTCAACTCGCATGCAAATACATACTCGGCAGCAATAGTGTGGGCACTGCACTGTTAGACCGGTCTGTTAGACTGGTCAAATCGGAAGAGAAAGTCGAGACTCGCCTCGGCGGTGTCCAGAACAAGATCGGCGACACAACACCGACTGATGTGGACTTCCTTAGGGGCGACGTCTGTAAACCTGATCCGGGAGGCAACTTCGGGCCCTGCCCATGCAGTCGCAGTCTGCAAAAGATTGGCCTCTCCCGCCACAGGAAAACGAAGTAACCAAAGGATGCTGCGTTGAACTCGAGACAGGATGCGCAACCACGTCCAGAATATTATCTGGAGCGATTCATGAACTGTTTTGCTCAGCACGTGATGCCGGTTCATTAACTCACAGGGTCAATCTTGTAGAGCTATGTCGTCCGTCAGTCTCACGACGATACCAAGATCAATTGTCAATACCTGATTGAAGTTGGCGAATATAATGACATCACTACGCACTATCGGAACGTCTGTGTGGATGGACGCCATGGGAACAACTTACTTGGGCAAGTCAGGAAATATTGTCGCTCTGAGCCGCTCTCGACGCTGCAGCTCATCTCGCCAGCGAGTAGGCGTCGTCCCAGGTCTAGAACTGCATGCATTATAGGATTGCTTGTGGTCTGTTACGAAGTAAGTGTGCTACATCCCACGCATTAGGTCCACATGACAGACAATGACCTTCTGGCTTACCGGCATGTAAATTGGACATTCAGTACTAGAATAATCTCGGGATCATCAGGTCTGATACGTATTCATTCGCACTGACTACGCACTAGATCCATCCATCCTCCATGGACACCGGGTCTATGCCCTCGTTAATCGGGACCCCAACGTCCGGTGTTGTCTCCTTGGACGATCTCGCCTTTGGCGATCGTCTCCGAGCAGCACAAACTTGTGCAAATAGATCTGGGGGGCAGACGATTGCGTCGCACACGAGGTAATCGCACCAACCTATACCCTTGTTACAACCTCGACACTGAACGACGGAAACGACGGACCCGCTGCCAATGTGCCTGCGAATCCCATTAAAGATACCTGAACGGGAGATGGTCTCGCGGCGAAGATCTCATTTTTTGAGCCTTTAGTGTAACCGCCAAGATTCACAACTGCAAAAGAAATTGTCATGATCTAGAACCACCTGACAACACCGAGGGGCTCACGGATATGTATCCGGTCCTGCATGATTCTCTCAGTTATGCTACTGATCGACCAAGACGAGACATCATTGAAATGAAAGTCGGTTTGGCGTTCGTAGTACTCTCGATAAGAGGATCCATCCGTAGGGCTTGTAGCGTACAGAAAGACATTGAACCGTTTCCTGTGGTGCATCGCGAAGACGGATTTCATGAGGTGTGTCAACGGGTGATCACTATTCAAGTAGAAGTCACTCGGGAATTTCAAGTAGAAAACGGACCCACGTAAAGTCACTCGACACGTAGCCGATATTTATTCTTCCAAAGAATGGCGGAGGTGGTGCTGGATGCACAGGCAAGTTCTTTCCGAGGTGTGCAAATGCTGTGAAGGAAGTGTGGAGCGCATTTCTATGGGCAATGAGCCGAATACTTCGGGCCGTAAGAGGAAGGGTGAACTGCGAAAATCTTGTACGGCCGATTCCTCAGAGTGGATCGACGGGGCTTACTGTGTGAAAGGGCAAGATCAACGGTAACCTGGAGCCTTTGATGGCCGAAACGAGACCAGAGTTCGGTATCATCATATTTTCATACATGCGTGCCGTGTTTGCGTGTTCAGAGTGATAAACCTGACCGTAGGTCTCGATATATAGCGAATGTTGGATTCGAGTTTGGTACCACTCCATCAGGCGTATTAAGAAGCCAGCTTCTCCACGAGACCCGGATTCGGCTTGGAGGAAATACCTAAAACGCGCTTTCCATGCATTCTCTTCGAATGAGGAAAGTTGTCCAAAGCGCGCACTCCGGACCAACATCATCCAATCCTCAAGTGAGTACGCGCCGAGCAAGCTTGTACTTTGTTCATATACATCCGAAAGCTGTTTCTCGCAAACATCTATAGCTTTTTGCATCCATGTGGCTAACAAGGGTTCAGTTGTTCGCTCGTTAGATACGCATAGCTCCACTTACCTCGGCCATTCCAATAACAAACCGCATTTGTCGCTTGACACAATCCACAGTATGCATCCGCGAATGCAGGATTTACTGTGACTGCCCGCTGATAGTAGGGTATTGCCTCAGCGTATTGGCCCTGTAAAATCACAACTTTGAGATGACACCAAGAACAAAGCGCGCGACTAACCATATCCCTCAAAGTATTGGCCATGTTCACTAGGGCGATGTCGAGTTCAGGATGGCATGCGAGGGCATGATTGAAAATTCTTTGGTAATGTAATGTCATTGGGTCAAATTAGTACCACACTAGCGACAGCCAGTCTGGAGAGCGCACCCAATCGCGCGGGTCATGTGTCCGGCATCCTTCAAGAGCGACCCAAGGTTTGAAAGTAAATGAGGGTGCGACGGGTCGAGTTGCAAGCCCTTTTCGTAGTATAGTCGTGCAACTTCACGTGCGGTCGTCTGTTCACCATGCATACTTGTAACCACTTCCCCAGAGCCAAGGCCACATAAAATGACCCCAATATCATTCAAGGTAGCGGCGTTGGGAAAGAGCGACGCGGCAAGATAATGCATGACGAGAGACAGTGCTTCAACCGTGCAAAATGGTTTATCGGAGATGTTAAAGAGTTGGGTAGTGTGAGACGTTTGGAATCTGCGGGCGAGGCATACAAGAACGGAGGCCATTGCCATCTTGCTCTCTCGACAATATTGCTCGTCAGAGAGCTCGGCAGGCAATTGTGTGGCTCGGATTCCAGGGAGATAACCTTTCTGTGGGGAGAGTACGCAAGTTGACAGTTGATGTATTTGGTCGGGGAACAAAATGACATTGGGTAAGGTACCCGTCATTGGGTCAATGAGCAGTCGTATCAAATCATCGCCTGCGCCGTGAACTGCTTGAAGAATATCGAAGTTTTGATCGCCAATACGACTGAGAATATTCAGGGGGGTAGTGACCGTCAAAGTATGTGTCGTGGATGAGGAGATGGAGGATGCATGGACGAAGGATAGAGTCATGGCCGTCGCCCAAGTCGCAACAATCACATCGCGGAACGCTAGCTTAGTAGTATTAGGGGAATAGTATGACTCTGGCTTTTGAATGACAATCTCGATTGCGTGCACATAACATTGCGTTGTGGCAGGAATAGCGTTGTCGATTCTGTGCATGAGGTTTCCAATGTTCACTAGAACATTGAAGAGGCGCCGAATACTGCGGGGGTCGACCGTAGTTGTCAGCCAAGTATCATCGGACAAGAGTTGGCTGCAGGTGTGCCGACATATGTCAAGGGTTTTCTCCGGGATGGATGGAGACACCAGCAGGGTATTGAGAACAGTGTCCTGCGACGGAGATTAATGCACGAGCTCCCATGAAGGGCCAAGCGAACCAAAAAATCCCAGTCGGGGGAACGATGTGTCAACGATTCTAGACCGTTAGTTAGCTCAATCAACAAAGACATGGATGGGGGTTTGGGACGACGACATCGAGGGAGAGTTGGAGTTGGCAAAAGAGAAGGGTTGCAGCAAACATGAAAAGGGACTGACGTTCCGTAATCACCACTCATTCCTGTGTAAGATTGATTGTGAGCATACAACTATGGAAGACGGTGAGAAATTGTGGAGATGGAGGTGCTCGGCAAGTCGGCTGCCATGTGGAGGGGTCTCCCATCGTAAATGGGGGGGCACCCCAAATCACTCGGGACACCCGCAGAACCGACCGCCGCAGGCGCACTTGCTCCACCCTCCAATGCATGCGTCCCTTAGATTAAAACAACATGTTTCGTCCTCGGCCAGCATTAGCCGACATTCATCGAGTCCTCCGTTCGAGATGGATTAGCGTTAGCGTTGGGCTCTGCCGCTCTCCTCGGATGCTCGCGAAGTCTGTTCTTTAGCGAAACCATCATCTCCCTGAATGCCTCATCTCCTCCAGGATACATGTTCTCCCAAGAGCCACAGGCAGAATTAGACTCTAATGCAAGATTAAGCAGCTCGATGAGATGGCTGTTGATGGGATCCACGCTCAGAGCCTAAGATCAGATCCGTCAGTATTGCTTTCACGCCTTGGACCAGACCTCACTTCATGATACTTGATGATAGCCTGATCCGTATTGTCCAGATGATGGTAAACCATGCCAAGGAAACCGAGTCCCTGGGAGTGTTGTGGTTCTATCTCAAGCACTCGACGATAATTGGTTTTGGCCTTTTCATAATCGCTGTATAAACCATAAGGGAGACTAACCAGGCTTGTCGTCTAAGAACCTACTTCAGCTTTCGGTAACATGTTCCAAGATTCAGGTACGTAGTCGTCCACGACTTTTGTGACGACTGCGTGACCTGGGCGAGGTCAAGAGATCGCTGGAACAGATCTGCTGCGCGTTGGAAACTATTCAAATTCTTCGGAGACACACTTCCACCACTAAGAGTTACTCACTCTCCGTGGGTAAAGGCCATGACACCGAGCTCATTCATCAATAAAGGGTCGCTGTCACATGCGGCATTCGCAGCGCTCAGCGCCTCGTCGGCAAGGGAGTGATTTGACAAAACTATCTGCTCCATCCCAACGAAGAGGAGTGGCAAATGTGACCTACTGGGAATCAGCAGCAAGCTCACTCCAGCTAGGGTATACACAAACCCCGCAAACATACGTGCACATGTAGAGTATGCCGTCACTGCGTGATCATGCTCTCCTTCCAGGGCAAAAGTATGAGCGAAGGCAGTCCACGCTGGCCCAAAGCGGGGATCCATCAGAGAAGTTTTACTGTAGTCAATCAGTAAGGGAGCGTTTCATTGCCAACCACAAGTGCCAACCTAAAATACTGTCGCGCTTGCGACCATTTGTTCAAACTAAGATAGTATACGCCGACGGCATACCAACTTATGGGATTTTCGGGTTCCTTGTCAACAAGTTCATGAGCCAAGACGAAAAGCTTGGAGTGTAGATATGATAGATGGTACATGCATGCGATGTGCAATGGCATTGTAGCATCATGGAAGGCTACAAGGTCAAGGATTCTACGTAAAAATTATCGTGCTTTGATGTGGTGATTATTTGCAGGCAGAACTTACCTGCTAGTGATCACGAAGCAATCTGCCCAGCGAAGTTGAGTGAACAATGCATCCGCAAAGCTGTACAAGACATCCGGGTTATCTGAGAGCTTGAAATCTTCCACAAGGCGTCGTCGAGTAAGAGCTTGTTCTTCAGCACGGCTATATTTACGAAGTCGAGACGTATATATCAATTGGATGAAATCGGCGTCCTCTTTTATCTGCTCTTTATACGCAAGACCTTGGACGAACTCCCACTCTAGGTGAATATGAGAAGAACCAAAGTGATGTTGGCTGTCACACCAACCTTCTTCCGGTGTCATCATTTCACCGCTAATAAGTTGGTTGAATGCGTCATAACATTTCACGTCCAGGGTCAAAGCCTCCATAAAACATAGCTTGGCCTGATCTCCACGATTGAGCTTGAGCATTAAAATACCTCTCAGATGACACATCGATGCTTCGACCTAAGTAAATGAGTATGTGTCCAGTGCCAAACTGATCATACCTACCTTTATGCCACCGTCTACGTTAGGAACCGACGCTCCGCTTCTGCCTGTTTGAAATTAGTATTAGAGCACGTCTCATGTGACAGACATGAGCACCTGAATGGCGAAAAGGATTTGCCTCGCCAAGTATTTCAAGGGCATCCGACCAATTACCCTGCCTCACTTGACATTGTGCTGCGAGATAACGACAAGCAACACTCATGTCAACAAGTCTGGAGACGTTTTCCTGGAGTGCTTCTGGTAGCTTGATCAATCCGGCAGGGCCCATGGAAAGGCGAGAAGATGGCTTGAGTTGGAGATGGATTTCCTTGCCTTTACCCTTGGTATCCAGAGCGGAGGGTTGGGTTGCGGAGGGCCCTGCCATAGCGTGATCGAACCCATTAGGAGGTTCTGCAACTTGGCTCTTGGTGGGGAAGGGACGTGTTAACAGTCTCTCCGCACGGGAGTACTGGTGAGTCATGAAGTATGTCTGAGCTAGCCAAAATGCATCATTTGGATCGTCTTTAACATGTATTCGTGAGTATGGCAGAGAGCATGATCAACTTTAAGACACGACGTACTCGTCCAAGAAAGAATCTTGTCCCCCCAGAACGCGGCGGTTTCGTATAGATGCTGCATGAGAGCATCGTGCCGCCACAGACGCATGCGATCCACGGTCCCCCATTCGCCATCGTCGTCATCGAAATCTTGTTCTGCTTCCAAGTCTCGGAAGACATCCATTGTATCGTTGGCAAGAGGATGTCGACTGCTGCTGTCCCTCGGTCTGCGGTGCCACCTAGGGGAGGCACGTGGAGAGCTGGGGAGCATAGACCGGTTTGGATCGAGGGCAAGTGGGCGCGGAACAGAGGAGGTGCTCATATCGCCGGGTGCGAAGGAGGACATCATGGGTTGTGGGCCAAAGGAAAAGGAGGAACTTATGGAGCTGCGATTCCTCGAGATCGCTGTTGACTGCAGGCGCGGTGCTGCAGGGATGGCGAAGCTGCCGAGCGGGGGCGGAGTGGAGGCCATCTCAACGTGCAAGGACAACTCGAATGAGTCCACCAGCACGAATTAGACTCCCCGACGCGTCACCCGGCACGTGACCAGGCCCATTCGAACTAGTACTCAGGTGCCTCTGAATGAATAAATGTACTAGTCCAGGCAGATCAAGAAACAGGGAATCGTAAAGTAGCATGGTGGAGTCATAAATTTATCTCTTATCCTCGCGTCAGAGCTAACAGAAGATTCTCGATGCGCCGTTGTCGGTCCTTCCAAACATGATCAGCTCGGGGTTAGTTTATGACACGGCGTCCACATACCTGCATCTCCTTTATATCGTCCTGGATGCGGCGGATAGGTAGATCCCGATACTGATCTAGCAAGCTTTGCAGTCGGTGTACGTTGTCCACACCCTCGTGCTCTACAGCGGTAGCCGGCTTTGAATAAGAAAATAGCTTCGAGAGTGGTGTCGAAGTATCCAAAGATAAAATTTTCGCACTGCTGGAGAGTTCTTCCAAAGGTGTTAAAGTGCTGATTTTCCGTCTGCGAACTGAGCGCGGAGTCTGCTGACTGTCTAACAAAGAGGTACGTCCATGGGATGGCGATCCTGACAAACGATTTACTGGGTGGACTGAAATGGCTGCCACCGATGGAGCGCCCGCATCCTCGTTCTCAGAATCGTGGAACAGACCGAAGTCCCGGGATTCCTCCACCTCGAAGATAACATCATACAAGTCAGTGGATTTTGATCCCACCAGATGTTCAACAAGCGGCATTTTCTTCAGATGGCGGGGGAAGCTCTGATAGAACGTGTGTTTAGTATTTTTCTTGAATCCTCTCTTCTTTTGGCCTGAGGCCAAGTGTCGCTCGTAAAGCGCAATGACGATAAGGATGGGAAACGACTGACGAAAATAGTCAGCGTAAGTATTTTAAACATGCAGCATGCGCACAGTGAGTTTGATCAGAAACACGTTTGCAGAGTGCAGTGCGCGTGGTGATAGAACGTAGCTTGCTGGTTTCAGTATCAAAAATGCCAGGATATTGAACGGAGGCTGATAGCTAAATAAAGCGTCCGATTTCACGCTGAAAGACTAGTTAGCATATTTCTTTGAGAAAACACCTGGATCTTTGCCCACCCTTCAATGGTTGTTATGGTATGCTGGAACAAAAACTTTGCAAGAATAAGCCATGATCGTTGAATAGTCCATATACAGTGTCGTACCTCCCTATTCGCATTCTTACAGGAAAAGATTAGATTGAACAAGAGCAGCCAGAAGAGGTTACAGTAACCCACCTCGTCAATTCGTGCTGCTGTATTGGACAGAATAGAGATGAGAACTAAAGAACACCGAGTCAGTTATGACGGTGCTAACTTCAAGGACGACATACTTGTCAGCAAAAAGGTATTAGCCAGCACCGCGAAACAGGTCATGAGGATGGGTCCTAGCACAGGGTGAAAGCTTGAAGCCGTCGTGAAACTCAAACCAGTATTCCCGAACCAGATCTGTACCATCATCCAGGCAATATTTTTAACAGACCATCGATCCGATGCTTGTTTCCTTCAGTGAACAGGAATTACATCGAGTAGAATGACTTACCAAGCGTGTACAAAGTCAAGAGCAAACCAGAAAAACATGCCACGGCAATGCACATGAAGAATACGAAATCGGAAATCATCTCCCGCAAGGTACTGAAACAAATAAGCACGGTTTTCCGCCTTGTGTCGTCTGCACCCACAGGACAATGACATTATCAGCGATCGCATAGAAAGCCAGGCTAGAGAGTTGTAGTGTTGGTATGGGTTCTGACCGGATCATCTTCAGGAACGTACCGCGGAACAAGAATACAGGCAGCACAAGCCAACAAATCGAACGCTAGTTTTGAAGTGCCAGCTGTTCAAGATGGTGAGTTTCCGAAAGCGTAAGATCGTGGACCTGAGACCTTCGTGATATATGAGTCCTTTAGTGCGGAGCCCAACGTACGCCAAGAAAACCAACACAAATGATGTATCAAACACATTCCACACCTGCGATCCAATTAGCGTGTATTCGTAAGCATGGTGAGTATGGGAGGCTTACATTGGATATGTAAACTGACAGATAACAAAGCAGTGAGGAACATATGATCTGGTTCACGGAAAACTCACTACGCCAGCCATATTCTTGCGAAGCCGTGTATTCTTGCAATGTGAATGCGGCCCCAAACACAAGGAAGACCAATTCCCATGTAGATACCCTTTCAATTTGCTGCGCTGCTGGACATTAGCTCAGGCTATACTATGGAAGGGCAGACATACTGTGTAGGCAAAGCACGAAGGTCAACGTGAGTATCGCGATGCTTAGAAAGTGCAAGACATTTGAGTAGCGGGGAACTCTCAACCTACGTAGAGGGTGAGCACGAAGAATGGACCTAAAACTAGAGTCCAACCTATAATGGTCAAGGAATGGGGCTTTCCGAACATCATACATCTCAATGGCGCGCTGTTTATAGTTGTCGGTCAGAAGAGACTTGTTTGCTGCGATGATGAAGATAATTCGACCAGTGTGCATATCGTTTATAACACTTTGCACGATGGTGGACGCGAGGAAAGCCTTGGCTTTCGTGGCTATTGCCATCTACAACAGCACATCTCAGGCGGGATAACAACAACAATACAAGCACCGACCTCGATCGCGCTCTGCGAACTCTCGGGAGCATCTTCAACTCCTATCACCATCTTGACTTCTTCCACTACATCAAGCGGTGCCCCGACCAACGGGTTCCAAAGGGTGGTCAGAACTGCAACTAACTGGAGCTTGCTCGACGCAAAGCAGGTGAGAAGTTTCAGCGCCAAGATCTCACAAAGCGTGGCTCGAGAGGCCTGCACAGTTGAACGGGCCAACTCTTTTGTGGCCTGAGAGAGAAAATAGGACCGAGCAACCATGCAGGCATACACAACCGCCGTGTTCTGGAGTCGTGCATACTTCACTACCAACGGTCGGACTACAGCGAAGTTGACATCGGCAGCAGTGAGCTGTCTGTAGCAAGGTGTCATGTGTAGTTGATGAGTGCAGAACGCAAGACCTACTCCCAACTCAACGGGGTGTCTGCAGTGATGTATTCAAGTGAGCATCCGGAGACTGCATCTCCCTACAGCGACTGTACGAACCTATGGAACTCTGCAGATCGAGTTAGATCGGGAGAGAGTGGGAAAGAGATGACTGACAGCAACGTCTTTTTTCAGATATGGTATTAATGGAAATACTTTGACGGTGGCAAGGAAGTCCTGGGTCGGTGCTGCCGGTTGCTCCTCAGGATCCATGTTACAGCTTACAAGGTCGAGCCTCGCGGTGGGTCGGGCGCTCTATTCGGGTTGCGCTACAAACATGCAGCCTGTGTGTGTGTTGCCAAATTAGATACAAAGCCTACGGGGGATCCGTGCTAAATCCATACGTTGTTGTTCTCGAGAAGGCGATACTTAAACCTTGGTTCGTACCTTGTCCTTCCTTGATCTTTCCTTTCTCTCGCACGAACCATGGGATGCTGTTTTTCTGAGCCGGTCGATTTCGATTCTGAAGTCAATCTCTTTCATTTCGAACTCCATCGAGCAGTCGGCAAGGGCGCATTCGGAAAGGTATGCGGTCCTTGCAGCGGATCTGCTCTTGAAACGACGCTTGACGATGTTCCAGGTCAGGGTAGTCGAGCACAAAAAAACAAAACAAGTATATGCACTCAAGTACATCGACAAGGCAAAATGCGTCAAACAAATGGCAGTAGCAAACATAATCCAGGAGCGTCGTCTGCTGGAAGAGGTATAGTCTGGGTCACGCGCACCGTCCTGGCGTCTCTACTGACACAGATTTACACTTCGTTTTGTCGCAGGTCGACCATCCTTTTGTGGTGAATTTACGGTACGCTTTTCAAGACGACGAAAATTGCTTTTTTGTCCTGGACCTCATGCTCGGAGGTGACCTTCGATGTGCGTCATCTCGTTGAGTTGCCCTATGCGCCTCACCCGCACGGTCCTCTCCTAGTTCACCTCGAGCGTAAGGGAAGTCTCTCCGAGCACTTTGTGCGCTTTTGGATCGTAGAACTCGCATCTGCCCTAGTGTACCTCCACAAGCGGAGGATCATCCACCGGTATGCTCCGTCCTCATTGAAACCTCTATCTTCGGTGACGCATCGTCCCCCCCAGCGATATAAAGCCCGATAACATTCTCCTGGATGCACAAGGGCATGCACATATCACAGACTTCAACGTTGCAATTCATTACTCAGAGCGGCGGCTTCACACCAGTGTTGCCGGTAGCATAGCCTACATGGCCCCAGAGGTGATAGGAAGGAAGGGATATACCTGGTGTATAGATTGGTGGAGCCTCGGAATTACTGCGTACGAGCTGCTCTTCAGCCACCGGCCGTTCGAAGGACGCACTGCCGAAAAGATGAGAAAGTCAATAATGAACGACACCTTACAGTTTCCCGACGACGTAGGCCGAAAATGCAGTTCGCAAGGCGTCAGCTTTATTCAAGGGGTCAGTGCTCGGTATTATGTGTTTGACGAGCAGTCATGAGACGTAGTCCATTATAGCTTCTTGAGCGCAATGTCGGGCAACGCCTTGGTTGTAAAGCCGGAGGTGCTGGCTTCCAAGACATCAAAAACCATCCATGGATGTCAGGAGTAGATTGGACTAATTTGAATTCTAAATCAGCCCAGCCCCCATTCATACCTGATGTCCGTGTTCTGTTAACAAATGCTGTGTGTCCGCTGACTCGACGGACGCAGGGGAAAAGGGCAAATTTTGATGTTAGCCATGAACTCGATGAGTTCTTGATGGTTGAAAAACCGCTCACTCACTCGAAACGCAAGGCCAACCATAACCTAGACAAGATGAAGCCCGAATTCAGACAACTAGAGGAAGAGTAAGCATATACATCTTCTACAATAATGACTCCGTGCTCATCTCTTGAAGGTTTACTGTTTATGATTTCATGTCCTCGAAACGCAAATCATATTATCCTCACAATCAGCCAGTCACTACGGTGGCTCGCACTTCTGAATCGCCCGAAGGAGATCAACTGACAGCAGGGCAATTGCAAACGAACACAATCCAGCCAACTGCCACAATTGCCGAACGTACATTAGCTGAACGCTCACTTGCCGGTTCACCATCCCCCGAAGCAGGTCGGGTAGACAACATACCCCTTGTTGCCACCTATTCAGGGTATCCTTGAACATGACCAACGTTTGTCTGTGTGAATTGAGCGATTGATCATAATTGTCTGTATGGAGGACATGCGTATGCACCAACTGTTGCAATTACCCTTTGTATAATTGCTTAGGAGCTCATCTGCTTCTCCCCTACTTAAGCACGCAGGTTTATTGGCTCGACTTTGCTGTACTCTACATGTAACTTTCCAATAGTAACCGTAAGGGTGTACGATCCATGATTCGTGACTTCGATTCAATGACAAGTCTTTGTCCGGGCAAACTTGCCTTGGCGTAGGACCGGGGATGGTCCGCACTCAGGCTGAGTGCGGACACAAATGGCAACTCGCAGATCTTGGTGGTTGATCAAAACGCTAGCCTGTACTGATTCTGCCTCGGGCTATCAACATTAGCAACACTATTGCATCAATCGCTAGTAATGCCGATACTGTTGAGCGAAATCTCCACGATAGGTGCATTCTACCGAAGCATGGTCCTGCGTGCTCCTCAATCGCAATCCCTGCGCTATCCACCTCGGGTCAGTACATTGAACCAAGTGTCTCTTTAGTAAGTGAGAGTCTAAACCAAACCCGCACCGGACGTGGACCAATTTCCGCTCCACTGGAAGTAACGGAGATATCACCAAACTTGAGATAGATGTCATTGTAAACGCAGCAAATCCGACCCTGCTAGGTGAGTCTTCAGAGGTTTTACCTTCAATCTCCGTATCGATAACCTGACTGATGAACTTGACCTTCAAGGTGGAGGAGGAGGTACGAACATGCTGTCATATTTTCCCTTCCAAACGGTCAAGCGATTCGTGTTCTGCAGTTGATGGTGCCATCCACCGCGCCGCCGGCCCAAGGCTCTTGGTAGAATGTAGGTTTACGTCTTCAGTACCTTCTCATCCATAGACGCGATCCAGGCCGGACGTTGAATGGCTGCAAAACTGGAGACGCGAAGATAACTGGAGGGTATAATCTTCCCGCGTACGTCGGCTCCACGTCTTCTTCAGAAGTGTCTTACACTATCGATCGTCGGACAGAAAACATGTTATCCATACCGTCGGTCCAATATATTCCCCTGACGAATCTGCACACTGCGAGAGGCTACTCGAGTCTTGCTACAAGTCGAGTTTGCAGTTGGCCCTCACCAGTGGTTGTGAGACTATTGTAAGCATGCCCATACAGAACTCGGAAATCGTGAATGGACGAAACACAGGCCTTCCCCTGCATCTCTACGGGAGTGTACGGCTATCCTATCAGAGATGCCACCAACGTCGCACTGAAATCTGTCCGAGAATCGTTGGAGAAGGAGGATGGCGAGAAGGTAGCATAACCGCGCAACATCAATGTCAACGGACTTGACTCACCTTTAAGCAGCTTAAGCGTATAATCTTTGTGGTTTTCGGTGACAGGGACCGGGCTGCTTACGAGTAGGTGGCTTTTATCTCGAAACTCGGGGGCATTGAATAAGAGGACTCTCAGGCAACTTATTCCTCTGTACTTCCCACCCGCAGACTGGAATGCGGAAAACACAGACTGAGAGAGGGATCGAACTTGAAGGGGCAACGTATGTCGTGGTTGTTCTAATACCTGCCCTTGCACAGTGCTCATGTTGGTCGCCGCGAGTTTCCACAGCCAAGTTTTCCTATGTCGTTAGCTCTATCACCTGTTTCGTCATGTATGCAGGTCCGCTGTTCAAGTCTTTTTCCCCTATTAGTGCCTGGAAGGACGATTCGATGAAAACCTGACGTGCCATTTGCACAATTTTACCGGTGACCCATCCTTCTAGATGATTTCCGAGTTATATCACTCGTCTCCGGGGTCGTTGACTGATTCCACAACTCTGGCATCAAACATGCGCGGGCCCCATGATCATCCGCTATTTCTCCTCCTCCGCGTACTGAGGCTTACAGGTATATCAACATGGATGGAATGTCGGCAAGTTGGGCTATTGCGCGTTCTGGTGCCTCCTCAAGTCCGTGAGGATTTTTTAGGCATTTCACATGGGATTGTTTTACAACATGGCACTGCAAATAGATCAACTTCACTCCTTTTCTGAACGAGCTCATATCGCAGGATCATTCAAAGGCGCATTCCTCTTTGCGTAGGTTCTAGGCCCTGTTTTTTTTGGATGTTTGAAAGGAACGTGGCTGCTTGTTTCTTGTTTGCAGAATTTGACTCCCCGAAAACTGTTATCGCAATGATTGATTTTCATGATGAGCACCATCTTCTCGCCAAGTCCTGGACATGTCAGTTGGGTGCTTGCCTAAAAAGTCGGTCGAAGTGATCTCAGACCACGTATCCTGAGCTTTTCTCGGAAATTTTGACCGCCCGAAAAAGACGAAACACTGGGGAGATGGCAGTCATCTTCGAGGATGTAGTCGATGCTGAGCGAGCACATTGACAACAAGGTCACTCTGTGAAGGCCTGAGCAGGACTTTTATCGTACAAACGACTTACATTCGAGGTAGGGACAAAGACAAATATGGTCATTTCTCGGGTGTGACACGAACACTCCTCTCAGTACCATCGCCTGCTGGCTTAAAGGCTGATGATACACGGTCGTGAATTGGGCTGCACGGAATGTACACCCTCCTGACATTGCCCGTCGAGGTACGAAGATCTGATTGATTATCCCGCGAAACTAGAAAATTCTGATCGCAAGACAGCTACTATACGACATCCAGCTCTTTGCGACCTCCCACACGCTCCCGCAGACATGCAGGACTCTGTATGGGATCTTCTCGTCCTCCCCTTCATCTTACCGTGCCCAATATCTCATCGCGTGCACTGACTCGTCGCGCGTCCCCAAAGACGTCGTTCACACCAAAATGCTGCGTTATCCGATATGCACCAAAGACGTCCTCGAGGTTTATTTTCGAAGGGGGGATCACAGGGAACCACGCTCGACGCCCGAGCTGCCAAGGCGACTGTTTCGCGCGCTCGTCTGCAGGCCGACAGACGGCCCAGGGTGGACTGACCGAGACGCACCGCTGCCCCTCCTCCGGTACCTGTACGCCTGTCCTCACATGTGCCCTCCAAACGTCAATTCGTACGACGGGTATGCCTTGACCAAGGCTGTGCAAGTCGGGTTCGTTCCCCTCGTGCGGTTCTTGTTGGCGCACGGCGCAACGCCTGCCTGCAAAAGGAATCTGCCCGTCATCATTGCCATCCACCGTAAGGACCTTGGTCTTGTCAAGATGCTTGTGGAAAGGACGGACGCGGGGAGGTCGTCCGCTAAAGACAAGCGCGGCGAGAAGCGACGGAGGTTAGAGGACAGAGTCAAGGCTACTCCGG
>JBBPUK010000279.1:0-29126 GCA_038094635.1 Tylopilus cervinicoccineus
TCGGAGTTCACTGTTATTCCACTTTCCTCAGTTTCTGACAGTGGACTCCAGGTGTGTAGTACTTTACTCCGCAATTTATAGTTTCTGACAGTGGACTCCAGCTGTGTAGCTCTAGCTGTTTAACACATCCAGCAACTCACTGGCTCCAACTATGTCATCTGGAACAAAGAAATGAAGGCTCTTCTACATTCTAAAGGCCTCTGGAGACTGGTCGATGGGAAGGAGACTCGACCTACCAACCCAGGTGCTGAGCAGACTGCCTGAAATATTAAACAGGACAAGGCAGCTGGTAAGTTAATGCTCAACATTGCACCAGACCAGCAAGTCCACATCTGAGTGCACCAAGATGACTCTACCAAGGCCTGAAATGCGCTGAAGGATGTATTTATACAGCAGAAGGCCAGCAGCCACTTTATTGCCTATGATGAATGTTTTAGCATTAGAAAGTATCCCAAAGAGTCCCTGCTAGTGCTGGCAGCACAAGTTGAAGAGTCCATGCTCAGAATCAAAGATTTGCATAGTTTCTCATTCAATATCAGTAAACTGGATGATGAACTAGTCTACATGGCCATGATCTGCTCACTAGAATCAGAATACAGCCATTTCATGTCCTTCCTTGCACTCCTGACAGACCTGGATAAGGTCAAGGTCAAAGCAGCATTCCAGACTGAAGAAATCAATTACCAGCCTCGCTCTAATGTCATTCCCACCACCTCTATCAATTCTGCACTCTCAGTTGCCCCCACTTGCTGCGCTTGTGCTCCCAATACATCATATACCTTCTGCAAGAAACCAGTACACTGCCAGTGTAAGTGCTACTCACTGCAGAGAGTAAAGAAGTACTATAAGTCATAGAAGAACAAGGAAAAGAAGGTCAATCAAGCACAGGCTGCCATGCCTCAGGAGACTATTGAATGTGCAGGAAATGCAAGTCTTCATTCCAGTGACCCCTCTGACCCATTCTTGCCACTCCAACTTGATGCTGACTATGACTGGAATGTAGACTTGGGGCCACTTCTCATATGACCCCTCATTGCCACTGGTTATGCAACTATACTTCCAAACAAGTTTCAATCAAGCTTGCTGACAATACTATTATTTATTCAGCTGGAGTGGGGTCTGTGGTGTTCCATCCATTAATAGATGGAAAGAGAAGTTGAGCAGTGGAATTCTCAAATGTCTTGCATATCCCTCAGCTGTACAACAACCTCCCACTATGCTGTATCTTACTTGTCACTCTTGCTTTGTTGTCTATATCAATGCAACCCATATGCTATTCTCTCGCTCCTCTGGACCACCTCTCTTCATTGCCATCATTAACAGCAATAATGCAGCATTCTTGGATGGCAGGACTGAACCTGTGATGGAATATGCACATCCTGCAACCACAGTCCCATTTGATCTATCACTTTGGTATCATAGATTTGCTCATCACAACATTTCTGACATCAAATCACTCTATAAGTGCAACATAGTGACTGGGATGAAGCTGAATAGTGATTTACCATTGGACCCCACATATGAACCTTGCTTAGCTGACAAGATGTGTGCCAACCCATTTCCATTATCTCACTCTCATGCCTCTTGCTCTCTAGAACTCATCTACTCCAATATGCATGAAATCCTTTATTGTACCTTTATTGGCTGTTGCTATTGGATGACATTCATTGATGACTACTCCAGATACCACTTTGTTCTCCTAATGCACATCAAATTGGATGTATTTGACACTTTTAAGCAATTCAAGGCATTCACAGAGAATCAGTCTGAGTAAAGAATCAAAACACTGTGAGATGACAAGAGAGGCAAGTATATGAGCAATGAAATGCTCAGATTCACGATGGAGTGTGGTATTAAGTGACAACACACTGTCCATGCTTGACCATAGTAGAATGGAGTTGCTGAATGTGCCAACAGAGTGCTATCTAAGAGGATTATAGTGATGCTCAAGGAATCAGGGCTGGCCATGGCATTCTAGGGTGAAGCACTAGCTGCACTTATTCATGTCTGGATTGATGCCCCATAGCTGCCTTGGACAATACCACTCCCTTTGAACTATGGCATAAATACAAACCAGATATCTCTTATTTTTATATCTGGGGATTGATAGCTTATGTGCATATTTAGAAGGACAAATACTTGGCTCTGCATCCACACTATAAAAAGTATGTATTTATTGGTTACCCAGATGGCTATAAGGGCTGGAAGTTCTATAATCCCACCACAAAGCATACAATCATCTCAGAACATGCTGACTTCGATAAATGAGCCACTACCTCTTTGTCAAGTACTCTACCTTCCCAAATTACACCCCAAACACTCTACAAACCATCCTAACTCAACAGTAATGAGGATGATGAGACTTTTGAGGCTCCCAGTGTTCTACATCCTGGGGAGATGCCTTTTGCAGCACCTGCTGTAGATTTAGAATAGAATGCAGAACCCAACATACTGATTGCAGCTCCTGTCCCATTGCCATATGCACCCCAGACACCTTCATCTTCACCTGCTTCTGAGCCAATTAGTATTAGAGTGTGTTTGCTCTGCAGAATGTGACAGCCATTTCAGAAATGGTGGAAACTTAGCCTAGCTTAGCTAATAGAGAATCTGAATGACTTAAAGGATGAGGAAGCAGACCTGGCTCAGTGTCTTATCTCTAGTGCAGCCCATTCCAGGTCATTCAAAGATGCCATGAAGTGAGATGATGTAATAGAGTGGCAGTAAGCAGCACTGGATGACGTTAGCTGCTTACAAGACAAATAGAATATGGATACTAGTGGATAGATCTAAAGATTGACCAGTGATTGGATTCAAGTGGGTGTTCACTAAGAAATATCATGCTAATGGCTCCTTCAAGCACTACAAGGGACATCTTGTTGTCCAGGGCTTCTTCCAGTGTCTAGGATTTGAATATCTTGAGGTGTTTGCCCCTATAATTTGTCTGCCCACTCTACACATCATTCTTGTACTTGCAGCAATCCATGATCTCTATCTCTGGTCTGTCAATATCTCCAATATGTATTTCAATAATGAAATGGATTGTAATGTCTATATGGAGTAGCCAGAGGGATTTGCAGAGAGAGACTCCAAGAAGAGAGAGTGCATACTGCAGAAGACACCTTATAATATCAGACAGGGTAGAAATTGATGGAATTGCAAGATGCACTCTACTTTTGAGTCTATGGATTTTACCTAGTGCTACTCCAACACCTTAGTGTATATCCTTGTATGAGGTGATGTCCAGATTATTCTGCTAGTCTTTGTGAATAACATGACATTCATATTTAAATCTCTTGATGACATCCAGTAGACAATTGCTGACCTATGCAATCACTTCAAACTGCATGATCTTGGGCCTATCATAGAAATTCTAGGAATCAAGATTGACTGTGATCATTCTAAGTGCTCTCTGACCATCTTTTAGTGCCAGTATTGCAGTGACATGCTCACTCACTTCCATATGGCTAATTGCAAGCCTGTCTCAATGCCAATAGATCCAAAACTCTATCTGTTGCATGATCAGTTCCCTAGAATGATCAAGAAGCATAACTTCATATGCTCTATTGACTATGGAGGTGCCATTGGATCTCTGCAATACCTCTCCTACACCACTCACCTAGATATTGTATTCTCTATTGGTTAGCTTGCCTCCTTCACTTTAGATCCAGGTGTAGCCCACTGGAATGCTGTCAAACATCTATTTTACTACATTAAGGAGACCTTAGACTATGATATCATCTATTCCCCTCACTCTTCCACCTCTGAGCTCTTCATCATCTATTCTAATGCAAATCATGATGGGTGCAAGAACTCTGGATGGTTCACTAGTATATATGTGGTCAAGATTGGTACTGGTGTTGTTTCATGGATATCAAAGCACCAAACAATCATTACTCTGGCCACCATAGAAGCAGAGTATGTGGCTGCATGCAAGGCAGGAAAGAAGATCATCTGGATGTGGAAACTGATGTAGGAACTTGGATTTGAGGTAACTGGTGCATCAACACTGAATATGGACAATCAGTCTGCAATCTAGATTGCCAAGCATCCAGAGCATCATAGAAGGATGAAGCACTTGGATCTTTGATAATATTGATTGAGAGATTAGATAAATAAAGGATATATTTTGCCTTCTTTTATTTCTACTTCAAACATGCCTGCTAATCTATTCACAAAGGCATTATCTAGATTTAAGGTTGAACAGTTTTGTGATTTACTTGGATTGAAAAAGGTTGAGTAGATTTCATTTCATTGGTAGAGATATACAATCAGGGGGGTGTGTTGCACTGCATGATTGTACACTCTGCATTTTGGATTTAGTTTACCATATTTAGATGGTTCAGCCACAATGTGGTACATTCTTTGTAGTTGTTTTCAGCAGAGTCTATATTCAGAGTCCACTATCTTCACTTTCTCTAGTTTTTGACAGTGAACTTCAGATATGTGTAGTATTTACATTGCCCAATTCAGAGTTTCTAACAGTGGACTCCAGCTGAGTTATACCAGCTGTCAACAAAATGATGGGTTCACACTCATTTTGCTGGTGAGACATAGTTCACAGATGGGATCAGGCAATAATTTGCTGTCTAGCATAAGCCTAGTGATCATATGGCGATTATGAAGTGCCTTGATGTCCATGAGGTCGTGGTAGGCCAATCTATGATGCCAGAATAACAAATCGAGTGGAATAGATGTTGCAGGACAGGCATACTCCACTATAGAGTCTGTTTTACCATCTAGAAATGCAGTATTATGGCTGTTGATGCTGGCAATGAAAAATGATGGTCTAGAGGTATGAAAAAAGGTCATCTGCATTATATTGATATGCATAATGAATAAGGAGTGACAAATAAGGTACAAAACAGAGAGGAGGTTATTCTATAGCTTAGAGACACATAAAACATTGTCAAACTCAACTAGATCAATAACTCTTCCCATTAATGACAGGATTAAAGACTACAGATCCTACTTCAGCTGAATAAATGATAGTATTGTTGGCAAGCTTGATTAGAATATGTTTGGGGGTATAGTTGCATAGCCAGTGATGATGGGGCATCATATGAGAAGTGTCTTAACTCTATCTAATTGATTGTGCACTTTGTACATTTCCTAGTATTTTCCATAGTTAGATATTGTGCTATATTATGGCACATTATTATTGTTTGTTTCTCCTCATAGTCTATAGTTGGAGTTCCATAGTTACTGCTTTTTTTAGTTTCTGACTGTAAACTCCAGATATTTATAACTATACTTTAATATTAATAGTTTCTGACTGTAAACTCCAGCTGTGTCAAATTCCAGCTATTGAATAAAGTGGCCTCTGAGTCTGCATTTCAATCATGGTTAGCATTGAGTTGGAGGGGAGAGAAGAGATTAGAGGGATTCTTGGAATGAAGACTTGCATTTTCTATATATTTTATGATATCCTCAGTGATAGTGGGGATTGTCATAGCCTACACTTGCTTTGACTTCTTCTTCTTGTTTTTCTATCCCTTATATGTATGCTGGAGTGAACAATAGTTGCATTGGTAATATTCCAGCTTCACATAGAAGTTGCAAGGTGTGTTGTTGAGATGATGATATGATGGAAAGATGGATAGAGCAGAGTCTGGGGCAGAGAGAGTGGTAGGAGCATCTAAATGAGGGTGATGATTGATCTTCTCCATCTGAAATGCTGCCTTGACTTTATTCTTGTCCAGATTAGTAAGAAGCATGAGGGATGAGATAAAGTTGGTAAAGTTAGGCTCAAGGGAGTGAATCATCACTATATAAGTGAGTTCATCATCTAATTAGTATCTTAATATCAAAGGTGAAGCTGTGAAGATCCTTAATACAAAGCATGGTGTGCTCAACTCAAGTAGTAAGGGTAGAGAGAGACTCTTCAGGACACTTTCTGATGCTAAAGAATTCATCATAGACCACAAAGTGACTGCTGACCTTCTGCCAGATGAAAACCTTTTTCAATACGTCCCAGACCTTTGTAGAATTATTCTGGTCTACTCAAATGTAAACTTGTTGGTCTGAAGCAATATTAAACAGCAGCTCACCCATAGTCTTGTCCTGTTTGATGTCCCAAGCAGTTTGGTCTGTCCTAGCAGTGGTAAGATGAGATTTCTTGCCATTAACAAGGCATTAGAGGCCCTTGGATCAGAACAAGACCTTCATCTCCTTGCTCTAAATGACATAGTTGGTGCTAGAGAGAGGTTGGATGTGATGGAAGTGAGTTTGTTGATTTGAGACCATGATGAGATGATGGGAGTGGTGTATAATGATTCAAGGAGCACAAGATGTGTTAGGAGAGCAATAGAAGCAAGAGGTGAGTGAGAAAAGTGGGTAGAATATAAGAGGAGCAAATAGAGAGTAGAGTAATGAAAATTTTTACAAATGAAATGAAGCTAAATTGAAGTGACTAAAGTGCTGTGCTTATAATCTGTTAAATAGCTGGGGCATCACACTGCTAGAGTTCTCTGTCAGAAACTATGGATTACATCAAGCTAAGTATACATACCTGGAGTTCTTTGTCAGAAACTGAAGAAAGTGAAAGACAGAGAACTCTGACTGAATAGTAAGTGGAGAAATAAGTCCAAATACTCATTCACAATTTGGCTGATGTTTCAGTATGATAAAATACTCAAAAAAGTGCAAGGTGCACAATCACAGTATATAAATACAACACATCTTGTGATTCCATCAATTTCTACCCTGTTTTGTCTCATAAAGTGACTTTCAGAGTAAATTTCATGGACTTGAGAGTGGTGTGCATTTTGTCATTCCATTGATTTCCACTCTGTTTCATCTCACAAAGTGACTTTTAGAGCAAACACACCATTTTCTTTGCTTTGCCCTTTGAAAACTCTTTTGTCTACTTCAAACAACTCCATCTTACTGTTCAAATATGCATTTAAGATATTAATAGACCAGAGGTGGAGGTCAATGAATGGCAGCCAGGGTATGAATGACCAACAGAGAGTAGGAAGATAACCTATTGAGGCAAACATATAAATGCAGTGGGTAGAGAGAATTCCTAGGCAACCAAATGAGTCTTGAAGTGCTCAAAAGAGCTGGCAGTATAATGTTCCTTAGTAAAAACCCAATTGGATTAGTCTGCTCTGCATCTATGGTGGATTGAGTTTCCTTTTCATCCACTAGTCTGCAAAGGCCCTTAAATCGCAATAGAGCCTTCATTTCTTTACTTCAGATGACATAGTTGGAGCCAGTGAGTAGCCAGATATGATGGGATGACTGGCAAAGTAGGAGGAAAGCAAATGAGAAGAACACAGAAAGTGCTGGAGGGAGGAAAATTTTAGTTGAGATATCATAGGGTAATTTGAAGCAACTAGAGCATAGGGCTTATAATCTGTTGACTGCTAGAATCACTCTACTGAAGTTCACAGTGAGAAACTATTAACATTTGAGTGTAGCTATACATACCTAAAGTCCACAGTCAGAAACTGAAGAATGCACTTGCTATGGATCTTCAACTATATACAGTGGCTCAAAAAACTGTCCACATATTTGCATATTTTCCACTAAATGCAATAATCCTCAATAACCACTAAATCTTATCAAATATAATGAGTGTATCAAATGTAGTATAGACTCATGGCTTTCTACACACTTAAGAATTAAGAGATTTGAATAAGATTTGATAAAATGGCAGTCATTACAAATGACAACTCATGTGGACGGTTTTTTAACTTTATATTGTAATTGTATATATTGGACCCTAGAATGCTGTAATATCATTACATACATTTGAAAAGGGTCCTATTATATTACATTTATGTAATGGCTGGTCATTCAACATATATAAACCCTATCATCTCATTATTATTCTACCATTCTTACCATGAAATCCATTTCTACCTCTCAAAGAAATAATATTATCTCTCTCTCCTTTCTTGGCCTTTTCTCCAGAAAAATTGCCTCCCAAACTGGCCTAGGTGAGTCTACAATATCTCAGGTCCTTCAGGAGATCTAGCCAGAGAGGACTAGACATCTTGGTGGTCACCCTTCAAAGCTTACTTCTACCAATAAACAAGCTATTGTCAAGCAAATCATTACTGACAAGGCTCAAAATGCTGTTCAAGCCATCCATTTCATCAACACCATTATTGACACTCCTGTCTCCTCTTAGACAGTGAGAAACACCCTCAAGAAAGCCTCATTAAAGGCTGTGGTGAAGAAGAAAAAGCCGTTATTCACTGCTAGTCATAAGAAGAGAAGACTAGCCTTTGCTCTCAAGTATCAACATTGGACTATAGAGGACTGGAAGAGGGTTATCTGGTCAGATGAAACCAAGATTAATAGGATTGGGTCAGATGGACAGGAATATATGTGGAAAAAGAAAGGAAAGAGTCTAATTCCTAGAGAGGTCAAGGATACAGTGAAGTTTGAAGGCAGTTCTCTAATGGTATGAAGTTGCATGGGGTGGAATGGAGTGGGGGTTTTGAGTGAGGTTGAGGGGAGAATGGATGCTGAACAGTATGTGGCAATTTTGAAGAACAGATTACTACAAAGCATGGAAGAATCTGGGATTTCTGAAGATGACATTATCTTCCAACAGGATAATAATCCAAAAAATACTTCAAAAAGGGCCCAGAAATGGTTTAAAGAGCAAGGGATCAAGCTTTTGGACTGGCCTGCACAGTCTCCAGACCTTGCTCCAATAGAATACTCTTGAGGTCATCTCAAAAGATCACTTTCAGCTTATGAAAGTGCTTCTAAAGGAGTTCATGAATTATGGGAAAGGGTGATGGTGGAGTGGGGGAAGATTTCTATGAAACAGTGTCAAAAGTGGATAGAAAGCATGGCCAGGAGACTTGAGGTAGTTATCAAGGCAAAAGGAGGCCATACCAAGTACTAGATATGTAAATTTAATAAAGTCAAAAAACTATCTACATGAGTTGTCATTTGTAATGACTGCCATTTTATCAAATCCTATTCAAATCTGTTAATTCTTGAGTGTGTAGAAAGCCATGAGTCTATACTACATTTGATATGCTCATTATATTTGATAAGGTTTAGTGGTTGTTGAGGATTATTGCATTTAGTGGAAAATATGCAAACATGCAGACAGTTTTTTGAGCCACTATAGGTGGGGAAGGAAGAAAAAGAATGTGGGCATATGAAGAGGACATCCTGACATGTAACAGATGTCATGATGTCCATTATTGAAACAAAGATGCATTGCTTGGAGAGGCAGTCAATGATGACTAGAATAGAAGTGAATTTAGAGGAGGACAAAAGCTGTTCAATAAAGTCCATTGAGATGGAGTTCCATGGATGTTCAGGAATAGGGAGTTGTTTAAGTAGACTATATGGCTTATATCTAAGAATCTTCACATGAGTGCAGATAGTATAGGAGGAAATATATTCTTTGATGAAGGTATGTATGTCTGAGCAGATATATTTATGGTGGATGAGTTTCAAGGTCCAGTTCTGTCCAAAATGTCTGAAGAGCAGGTGGTCATATTTATAGCAGAGGATATAGAGACAGAGATCATCAGCATCAGAAATATAGATGTGATCATTTAGATAGAGGAAACCTTTAGTATCAACTGACCATCTAGTATTGAAGGACTCCAATTTGGACATATGCATGAAAGCCAAAGGGTTAGAGGGAAGAGTAGATAGGATGTTATTGTGGAGTTTCTCAATATCATATAGGATACTAGCTTGGAGGACCAGAGCTATAAGGTATGTAGTCCAGAGGGATATAGCAAGCTATTCCTGGGTAAAAATAGGGCAGAAGTTCTATGAATTGACATGAGCATAGTTTTCATCCCCCTCTTTGGGATAGACATCCCAGCATCTAGTGAGAGAATCAGGTTTCACACCAAGGTATCCTGGGTGGAAGCAGATGATCATATTAAACCTGGAGAGAAACTCTGACCACTGAGCTTGATGGTGGGAGAGGAGTTTGGTAGTAGCAAAATACTTTAGGTTCTTGTGGTCAGTGACAACATTAACCAGAGATGTGGAGCCTTTAAGGTAATGCTACCAGGACCTAATAGCTTTGTGGATGGTAAGCAATTTCTTATCATGGATGTCATAGTTGAGCTTCAAAGAAGACAACATTTAAGAGTAGTAAGCAACTAGATAAATTTCACCATCTGAACAACAGATGGAAAAGATACTTGTAATGGCATAGTTAGAGGCATCAGTCTCTACTATTATTGGAGCATCTGAAACCCAATAGATAAGGATGGAAGCAGAAGTAAAGGTATTGAAGAACTCCAAGTTCTGCTAAAAGCATCTGAGAGGTCTTCCTACAGGTTCTAGAGGTATGTGTGTATGGGAAGGGCAATACATCTGCCCCAATAGGGACTTGATGAGAAGGAGAATAGGATAATAGAAGTCCTTAAGTTAAGAGCCAGCTGGGAGAATGCTGGAAAGGGATCTAATATATAAGATCAGAGGTCTGGTGAGTTATTTAATGAAGTCAATAGGCAGTAAAGTATGCATGGGGCAGTAGAATATGAGTAGAATAGTAATGGTAGCAGTAACAGTAGCAGTGGATGGTCAGTATATTGTTGGATGATGATGAGCAAATAGGAGCTGACTTTTCTAATCTCGTTACACCAGATTTATAGTTCTAGGCATTTCTAAAACACTGTATACAAAATTGAAAAGTCAGTAACAATTCCATGTAAGACTATAAGTCCATATGTAAGTCCAAAACTGAATAGTAAGAAGTGTTGATGGTTCAGTCTATGAGACTGAAGTCTGAGACTGACTGTGTAGTCTGACATAACTCAAGTCTGGGTTGGTCTACATGTGGTGATAAGAAGATATAAAGGACTATAAAAGGCTAAGAATGGATGACAAAAACATGGAAAATAAAGGAATGTAACTATAGAGACATACTGGTCTCTACATCAGGAGATATAAAGGACTATAAAAGGCTAAGAATGGATAATAAAAATATAGAAAATAAAGGAATATAACTGTAGAGACACGCTGATCTCTATAGCATCCTTGAGTTTCTAAAAAGCAGTATGATAGAAGTCAGAGAAATGCCATGAAACACCCTTCTAGATAAGATGGATCAAGGGAAGGACAATATCTGAATAGCTGTGGATAAAATGCCAATAGAAATTTGCAAATTCTAGGAAGAACTGGATATCCTTTACTTTGCGAGGTTTAGACCAATCCTGAATAGCCTTAACCTTCTTCACAGATATGGTAAGTCCAGCTAGAGAAAGGCAGTAGTCTAGATATTTGGTGGAGTCTATATGGAACTTATATTTCTTGGGCTTGACATAAAGTTCATATTTATGGAGTCTCCAGAGAACTTCTTAAACATGCTCTCAATGAATAGCCTTGTTCCTGGAGAAAATAAGAATGTCATCCAGATAGACTATGATACAAACATCAAGTAGATCAGTGAAGATAGAATTGATAAACTGTGGGAATGCAGCTAGGGCATTGGTAAGACATGACAAGCCATTCATAGAATCTATAGCACATATGAAATGTGGTCTTCCATTCATCACCCTCTATGATGTGAACAAGGTGATAGACATGTCAGAGGTTGATCTTGGTGTAAATTTTTGCATGGCATAAAACATCTAGGAGGTTGGAGATGCACAGAAGTGGATAGTGGTCTTCATGATTCTGTTGAGTCTTTGGTAGTCAATGTAAAGGTGGAGTGAACCATCCTTCTTGTAGACAAATAGGACCAGAGTAGCATATCCAGAGGTGGATGGATAAACAAACCTGATGATAAGGTGCTCATCTAGGAAAGTCTGGAGTATCTCAGGCTCTACAAGGGAAAGGGAATAAAGAGTTTCTAAGAGGGGCATAGCACCTTCCTTGAGGTTGATCTTAAGATTGTGCTTGAAATGTGAGGTAAGCTGGAAGACTTTGCTCTTACTAAAGACATCAGCAAACTCATAATATTCTAGAGGTATACCAAAGAGATTGGGGATCTCAGGAGCTATGAAGAAAGCATGGAGGTTGCTCTTCTTAGGCTGGATGTGCATGCTGAACTTCAGAGTCTTGTAGATGGTATGCCAGTATAAATGCTAGAGCACTAACAAAGGCAATAGGAGGAGGCTTGCAACTGGAGAAACATGGTGGATCTGGTGGAGGAGGGGTAGTTAGTGTTATGTGTCTGAGGGTCCTCTTTGTGTGCTCTCACTCTTTTTCTTTCTTTCTAACATATGTGTTTCATAATTCACCATTTGTCCTATATTCTCTTCAATATATGTTAAGAGGAACTTCTATTATTTGCTTATATTCTGATGACTTACTCCTATACTCTAGTATCAGTGGCCTTCCCTTTTAGGAGATGTCCTTAAGCCACTAGTAATGCTCTTTCTATTCATAGTATTTTCTCTTTTTGGCTACCTGGTCTGTGCTCTGCCAGTCTACTCTATAAGTAGGGTTCTCATATATATTTGTACCTTAGTCTGTTCTGTGCAATCTACATGCTAGAACTCCTTCTCAGAATAGCCAGTCATTTTATCCACCTTCTGAGTAACCTCTATCTTTAACTATCAACCATCTCATTAGAAGTTCTTCCCTCTCAGTGAAAGGGACTATTTTTGTGATCTAAGCTCACTATCACTAACTGTTTACAGGAAGGGCCATGTCATCTATGCTGCCACTAGGCCATTCACACAATAGGAGTGCTAAGGCTAATATCTATATAACTAGGAAGAGTTGCCATCTGGAAGCTACACTGACTATGTCACTATTCATGGGTCCAGGTCTGCTCAGAGGAGTCATCTATTGTCAGAGACAGTTGCCATTCTATCTAGTTATTTTAGTATATTTGTGTTATGTGCCGTCACACTGTAATAAAAGAATAGACTTGTCAAGTTATCCCCTGCTCTTCAGCAGAAGAGATCCTCACAGTCATCCACTCTGTTATACCGCTCTCCCTAGGATCTTTCAGATTTAGAATCCAATACCCCATCTAGACCTGTCTATTGCCCTCCCCAGACTTTATAGACTTTACAGCACTCACATACCTCTATTAAATGTCACCCTTTAGCTAGAAACCCACTGCTTCAGGCTTCAACTCCAATCTCTACTATAGTACCACTGCCTGTACCCCCAGCAATCACCCACTCTAGGATTACTCCACCATCTCATGGACTTACCCCACTAGGCCAACCTTCTATTCTCCCTAGACCACCAACCCCTAATGATGACAAGATGCCTACAGAACTAAAGGGTGGACTATCCAATGACTTTACAAAAGAAGTAGACAATGCCAATTGCTGGCTCTTAGCCATCAAGGCATATTTGGAGATTAATGCACCAGTCTATATGATGAAGGCATCAAAGATTATGTTGTTACTGAATAAGATGAGCAAGGAGCATGGTGCCCACTTCACTGAGGCATGATACAGAACCATGGCTGAGAACTCAATAATTCCCAAAACATTTAAGGAAGTCTCAGATGACTTCATCAAGACATTCCTTCCTATTGACTTGAAACAGAAAGCTCACTATATGGTAGCCAAGCTATGGCAGAACATAAAAGATAAACAAGGATTTTCAAAGTATATAGCCAACTTCCAGTTAGAAGCAGTCAAGACAGCACTAGGAGATAGATCTCTGATGCTTATAGATGAATTTGCTTGAGGGCTTGACAAAGACTTAACATGGATGATACTCTCTATGGAGAAGGTCCCCAAAACACTTAGTGCATGGGTGTAGGCTGCTAGTAAATTTCATGCTCAGAAAGAACAACTCTATTCTATTTGCCACCTTCAGAGAGGAGAATCAGATGCATTATCTTTTATCTGCAGAGATCTGAATGCTATAGACATGGACATAGTAAATTTAACACCAATATAGTATATAGATCATATCAGAAAGGGGCTATGTTTCATTTGCCACAAAAAGGGGTGCTTCACTTATAATTATTAGTGCCCAGAAACTAATACTGCCTATAAACCCCATCCTGTCACTTCAACCCCTACTGCATCTGCTCTATCTAGAAACCCATTCTACCCTACTGTGATCAGAACTGCAGACACTACTGAGAAAACCCCATCCCAGTCTATGCTCACCAAGTATCTCAATGCTCTTAGCACCACCAAGGATATCTCTCAGAAGGAAGTCCTGTGAGTTTTCAAGACTGTATATAATGAAGAAGAAGGAGCCCAGATTGAGGGAGAAACTGCAGAAGTGAAAGCAATTAATCTCTAGGATTTTTAAAATGAAAGGATACCTCAATGTCTCCCCTTCCTTATACTATTGTGACTGTAATTGTATCTAATGTAAAGGCTCAATTCATGTGAATCCCTTTGATCACACAGTCAGACAACATCATCAAAACTCAAGCCCTAGTGGACTGTGGAGTCACAGGGAATTTTATCCATCTCAAACTCATAACCCAGAATAAGTTACCCAATAGACAACTCAAACAGAAGATAATTACACAAAACATAGATGGTAGTATCAACAACTCAGGGCTAGTTCAGCTGGTTGCTAGACTCCCCATCTGAATCAGAGACTGGGAAACCACCAAATATTTTCTCATGTTAGGATGCAGAAAGGAAGATGTTATTCTAGGGCTCTCATGGCTGAAGAAAGTAAATCTGATTATAGATTGGAAAGCTGGAACTATGCAATTTTCTCCCCCAGCATTGATGGAGGATGATCTCCTCCCTTAGAGGTATATACTTTGTTACCTCAAAACTAATCAAAGTGCTTTGCTTGAATAAAAATATGTCAAATGATATCATCTATCCATATATATCAACAAGACCATGATTGCCTCAGAAATAGCTCAGACCATCCCAAAGAAAGAAGTTATCCTACCCACAGAGTTTAGGAAGTTTACCACTATATTTTAAGAACTCCTGAAAGGAGAACTCCTGCCAGCATGACCATTTGACCACACCATAGACTTGAAAGAGAGATTCATCCCCAAAGTAGCCAAAGCCTACCCATCAAATCCCAAGGAAATTGATGCCTGTAAAGAGTTCATCAATGAACACTTAACCTTAGAGAAGATTATATCATCTAAATCCCTCCAAGCCACACTCTTCTTCTTCATGCCAAAGAAGAATAGATCTCTACAATCTTGCCAGGACTATCAATATCTTAATGAATTCATCATAGGAAATGCCTACCCCCTACCTCTCATCTCTGACTTATTAGACCATCTCAAGGGATCCCAATACTTCATGAAGTTTGACATTAGATGGGGATACAACAATATCCAAATCAAATCAGAAGACCAGTGAAAGACTACATTCATCACTCCATTTGGACTTTTTCAACCCACAGTCATGTTCTTTGGGCTTAGAAACTCACCAGCAACATTCCAAGTGTTCATGAACCATATATTCCAAAACTATATAGCAGAAGGATGTCATCTACATGGACAATATTCTTATTCATTCAACAGATTTAATACTCCACCATGCATACATCAAGTTAGTGTTACAATGATTGGCTGAACAAAAACTTTATCTCAAACTCTCCAAATGTTCCTTTAATGCAGCTGAAGTAGAATATCTCAGAATGATTGTTAGTCATAACAAGATTACCATGGACCAAGTCAAGCTGGCTGCAATCAAGGATTGAAAAACCCCCATCAATATTAAAGAAGTTTGAAGTTTTATTGGCTTCTGTAACTTTTATAGAAAGTTCATCCCTGGCTTTTTCGAAATAGCATGCTCCCTTCTAGATCTCACAAAGAAAAACACCCCTTGGAGCTGGTCAATAGACTGCAAGTTTGATTTCTGTCATTTATAGCATATCTTTGTCTCTACCCTAGTCCTTACTATGTCAGATGTCTTCCAGCCCTTCTTCCTTATGGATAATGTGTCCCTTGTCACTACTGGTGCAGTCTTTATGCAAAAGGATGTCAATGGTGACCTATATCCTTGTGCCTACTTATTTAAGACTCTTGGTGACACAGAATGAAACTATGATATCTATGATCAGGAACTTCTAGCTGTTATCTATGCCCTAGAAGAGTGGTGACAGTACCTAATGGGAACAGAACATCCCATTACTGTTATTACCAATTATTGAAATCTTACCTACTTTAGACAACCCAGAAAATTGTCTAGGTGCCATGCTAGATGGCAGGTCTTCTTATAAGACTTTGACCTACTGTTTCTCTATTCCCCAGCCTCCTATCTAACACCTGCTGATGTACTCTCCCAAATGTCCACCATTGACACTATCAAGGATAATTCTGAACTACAACTACTTCTAGAAGATCTATTTCTCAATGCTATTGACATCTCTCTACTGAAAAAGATTGCCTCCTCCTCTACTTCCAACCTCATCATCCTAGCTGCCCTTTACTACTTAGAAGGGGATCCTATCCACTTTCATCACTCTACCCCTAATGACTAGGCTTTCAAAGATGGAAAGCTCTATTTTGAGGATTGACTTTATGTCCCCCCTGCTGAATGACAGGCCCTCATAACTGCTCTTCATGAGTCATTTGCTAGAGGCCATGGTGGTATACACTGTACTCAGAATCTTGTTTAAAGAGACTTTTAGTGGCCAGGTTTGCTCTTCTTTATCTGCTGTTTTATTTCTGGATGTACTATCTGCCAGACCAATAAGGTTAACATCCACCCAATAGTGCCTCCACTACAGCCCATTTTCTTCTCCTCCCTCCATCCCTTCTCCACCCTATCCATGGATCTGGTTACTGGATTGCCTTCTATGAAGGGCTTTGACTTGGTTATAGTTATGATCGACCATGGTCTTATAAAGGGGATAATCTATATTTCCTATTACTCCAATATCTCTGCTGAAGGAGTCACCTAGCTCTTTTTTGAACATGTCTTCCCTAGAGTTGGTCTCTATGATAAACTCATTTCTGATCAAGGCCCCCAATTTGCCTCTACATTTGCCAAGGAACTTGGTAGACTTCTACAATATGATACTGCCCTCTCTACTGCCTACCACCCTCAAACTGATGGAGAAACCGAATGCATAAATCAAGAACTCGAAACTTACCTCTACCTCTTCTGTAATGAACTTCCACAAAGATGGATCAATCTCCTGAAAATGGCAGAATTCCACCACAATTCCTTTGTACACTCATCCACCAACAGAACCCCATTCTTTCTTCTCTTTAGATATAAATCATGCACATACCCCCCTCTAGAAGTCACCTTTCTCTTTGCTCTACAGACATAATTAGATAATATTGACTTTGCATGAAGGGAAGCCCTGGCTGCCCATGAAAAAAACCCAATGCCTTATATAAGAACAAATCACCACCCATTTCCAATCATGGAAAGTTGGAGATAAGATATGGCTAGAAGCCTGTAATCTTTTCCATCCAAACCTTCTGAGAAAACTTGCTTCTAAATGAGAGGGCCCATTTGAGATCATGAAGGTACTCTCACCCCTTATCTATTAGCTTAAGCTCCCTTCCACCTGGAAGATTCATGATGTCTTCCATGCTTCCCTACTATCTATCTACTGAAAAACTACCAAACATAGCCCTAACTATCTCTATCCACTGCCTGACCTGATTGATGGCAAAGAAAAATATGAAATTGACCAAATCTTGTGCCACAGAGGACCACCATCATAGAGACAGTATCTTGTGATCTGAAAAGGCTATTCAGAATTAGAATGTACCTGGGAACCAGAGTTGAATCTAGAAAATGCCTCAGCTCTTCTCTACACCTATAAACTGGCCCATCATCTTTGAACCTCATGCCTACCACCCCTTCTGAATACACCCTCATCAATTTAATCTCTCCATGTATTGTTTTTCTCCTTCTCATCCACCTTCTTCATTTCCTACTTCTAGTCATCATTGTTCCAATTCTATCCCATTATTTTCAAAGTTCCTTCCTTCAACATATATAGTCATAATATGCTCAAGGACTGCCCACATCTCTATTGGAAGAAACCCCCCTCACATCCATCTAGGGCAATTATTCCACTTATCTATCCCTTCACATCAATTATTCCACTTATCTGTCCCTTCACATCAATTAACCGATGCTGATATGAATCACCCCTTCTTTGCTTTCTACCAGCACACTCCCTCATCCATTTAAGATCTCCTATAAATAGAGAGGGCCTTACAGGACTCACAGTTAGCCCTCTCTGTTATATTTTACACATCCAAGTTCAACTCCACTTCTCTACTCCTTCTATATATAATACTTTCTCCATTCTCCTTATATTCTCTCTTGTTCTTTTTAGATTATGATCTCAGCTTAGTTCTACTTTTGAGCCAGTACCAGCACAGCTCTGGTATTTCATCTTCTCTCCTCTCTATCTTACTTATCAGTATAGCTACAGCTTCCGCCTTTCCCTTCCTCCATCTTACTTAGGACTTACTCATCCACAGTAACTCCTTATCAATCTGTCTCCACTCCATAGTATATAAACTGTACTCTAGCTGATGTATACCATAGTTTGAATATCAAATAGATTCAGCTCCTCTTCTGACCTCTGCTTGAGTTCTAGACTCTCCTCTGACCTCTCTGCTTGACTTTATTGCTAGTCAACATTATGTCTTAACTCTATTCTGTAAATTCAGGACCAACTCCAACAAGGGCACAGTGCTCTGCTCTGAGTTGCTGAAGCCAAAGTCCTACTAGTCTTGTCCAACTCCATATGTAGTCTCAGAGTTAACCCTCAAAGTTGACCTAGTCTTAACAGTATATTTGAACTCCCACTTGTTGAGAGAGACAAGCAAGTCCCTTGTGACATGCTTGCTCAATTGGCAACCATTATTAATAATCTAATGCATTCCTCCTGTCACCCCACCTCTGAGTCTACTCTGTGCACCAAGGTCTGAGAACTAGATCAGTTTGACAAGACAGATCTCTGCAAACTCCACATTTTCTTGATACAATGTGAACTAAACTTCTAAGATCACCCCAAGGTCTTCAGTACTGACAGAGCTAAAGTAACATTCACTTAGTCATACTTGAAAGGAATGGCCCTGGAATGGTTCAAACTGGACCTGCTTCAGATGGAAGATCCCACATTCCAGCCCATATGGACTAAGAACTACAAGGAGTTCATACTTAAGCTTCAAACCAACTTCAGTCTGTGTGACCCTGTCAGAGATGTCAAACACCAGCTCAACCATCTCAATATGAAGGATGGTCAATGTATCAACAAATATATCATGGAATTCAACTACATTGCCTTACAAGTCCAAGATTATAGAGAAGGTGCCCTCTAGCACCACTTCTATAATGGTCTCCCTAATTGAATCAAGGACAAGGTTTCCCACATTGGAAAGTCTCTGACTCTCTCTGAGCTCTGTCACCTTGCCCAATCCATTGACATGCACTATTGGAAGTATAAGTCAGAAATTAGCAGACAGATAAAACTCTCTGCTCATATGTCATCCCCTGCAAAGGGTAGCTCTGATAGGATGATGTCCACCTCCATCTCCATCTCTAGCAGCAATGCCAACAACTCCAAGTCCAAGTCCAAGGCCACCACCTCCATGCCCAAGTCCAACCTCACCTCAAAACTGGAGAAGAATAGCAGACTCACTGCTGCAGAATGAAAGCATTACTTCAACAATAAGCTATGTATGTTTTGTGGCCAAGGACTGCCCCAAGTCAACCTCTTGGGCATCCAAAGCTTGTGCAGCTAAGACCACTACTCCAGAAGCCAAATCAGAGATCTCCACTAAGAAGGCAAAAAAATAGGTAGTGACCTCTCAGACTCTGCATGGACTGAAGGTTGTGTTGACCCTTCTCATGCACTCAAGGAGATCTAACTCAACATATCCACTCTCTTAGATCCCAAATCTCTTATGCCCTCTATCTCTCTAGCCTCTTATGATATACCTCCATTTTTCATATTGATAGACTTTGGATTCTCTAACTACTATATAGATTCAATGTTCATTAATAAACACAATCTTCAAACATACTTCATTCCTCTGCTACTCCTTCAACTCTTCAATGGAACATCCAACTCCACCATCACTCAATTCATTGACCTCTCCATCTGATTTGCAACTGGTGATATCACTCTGACAACATTCTATGTTGTATAGTTTATTGTCATCAGCATTGTCCTCTTTGAGGCATTTGTTACTCCAGTTATGGATGTTGGAGTACTTGCTGGCAGATATGGTGGAAATAGTTGGTTAAGAAGCAGGATAGCTGAAAAACCAACTTTTATATCTAGGGAAAACATGAGTCAACAAACTTCAAACTCCAACTCTTAGTCTCTACAGTGGTCATACTTACAGCCTTCATGGATTTAGGCCTAAAAGGGGGATACTGTCATATCCTGCCCAAGTCACCTCTAATACCTCCGTGACTTCCAGTACCACTTCCACCTATCTCTGGAACTACCTCCTTACATCTGTTACTTTTCACTACCAGATATATATTTTGACCTTTGACTCATTCTATCTGACTATATGACTTAGATATTTCTTTTGACTCCTTGATTATTCATAACCTTTTGCTTAGTTCTTAGAGTTCAGCCTATACTTAGCACAGCTCTGGCACTTTGTACCTCTGGTGCACAGCACTGAATCCCAGTCTCCATTCTATCCATCTTACTCATCCATTATGAATCTCCATTACTAATCTGATTTATCCTCCATATATAAACTCATAGTTTTAATATTTGTACTTCAGTTCAAATATTAAATAAGTCATCTTCACTTCGAGTCCAATGCTCAACCTTGACTCTTTATTCATCCTCTGCTCTTTATTTGTAATAAGGCTAGGAACTTGGCAAGGACATAACACATTAGTCCTGCATCAAAGCCTCACCCTCCAAACCTCTATCCTCCATCCATACCTCTGATATATCTGTGTGCTCACACAACCTCTGACCCTCTAGCCCAGTTTCACCCTTTGAACTTGATCTAGAGAACCCAGACTTGACATCAATGAGCACCTAGCTTCAGGGTTCATCTGTCCAACTTCTTCCACTCATGCTGCCCTGGTCCTTTTTGTCCACAAAAAGAATGGCACATTGTGCCTTTACATTGACTTCCAAGGACTCAACAAGATCACAAAGAAAGATCACTATCTGCTCCCTCATATCTTCAACCTCCTAGATGCCCCAAGCTATGCCAAGATCTATATAAAAATTGACCTCTGACATGCATATCATCTGGTCTATATCATGGAGGGAGATGAATGGAAGACTTTCTTCCACATGCACTATGGCTCCTATAAATGGCTTGTTATGCCATTTGGTCTAACCAATGCCTCTATGGCATTCCAGCAGTTCATCAATACCATCTTTGCAGATCTGTTAGACATTTACATAATAGTCTATTTGGATGACATTCTCATTTACTTCACAAACAAAGCTGTATACCATAAGCATGTCTAAGAAGTCCTTCACAGACTTTGCAAGCATGGGCTTTATGCCAAGCCCAAGAAGTGCAAATTCCATACTGACTCCATCGAGTACCTTAGATATTGCCTCTCTCCCACAGACCTTATCATATCCAAGAACAAGGTCAGCACAATCCAAAATTGGCGCAAGCCTCATAAAATCAAGGATGTTCAGTCCTTTCTTGGATTTGCCAACTTCTACTGGCACTTCATCCATAACTACTCTAACATAGTCATTTCTTTAACTCATCTTATCCACAAGAGAACTCTATGAAACTTCTCTGATGACTGTCACTTTGTGTTCCAGCATCTGAAGGACATCTTCACCTCTGCTCCAATTCTCACTCACTGGATTCCCAACACTCCACTTATAGTAGAAACTGACACCTCTGACTATGCCATCACTGGTATCCTCTCTATCTGTTGCCCAGATGATGAGATCTGCCCCATTGCTTTCTATTCTTAGATATTGGATCCCCATGAGCTAAACTATGACACCCATGACAAAGAGCTTCTTGCTGTCCATGAAGCATTTCAATACTGGCAGCACTACCTCAAAGGCTCTACAACTCTGATCAACATTATTACAGATCATAAGAATTTGGAATATTTTACTTCCTCTCACCTCCTTTCTTAGTGGCAGGTCCACTGGTCTGAGTTCCTCTGCCAGTTCCACTTGGTCCTCCATTTCCACTTTGGACACTTAGATAGTAAGCCCAATGCCCTTACTTGACAATAGAATGTCTATTCCAAAGAGAGGGATAGGAACTACACTCATGTCAACCCCCACAATTTCTACCCAGTCTTTACTCAGGAACAGCTTACATTGTCCTTACATGCTACTTATCTTGCAGATCTGGTCCTATGCACAAGTGCCATGTTTGACATTAAAGCTCTTTATAAAGACATCCTCTCCATGCTTATCTCTAACCTTTTGGCCTCCATCTACCTGTCCTTCTCTAACTCCTCTGACTCTCATTGGAAGATCAACTCTGACAGTTTCCTCTATCTAGACAATTACATTTATGTCCCTGATGTCAACAATCTCTGACTCCATATCCTCTGCTACAAGCATGATCACCTGCTTGCAGGACACTTTGGACAGAATCAGACCCTAGAACTAGTCTGCTGTGAATATATCTGGCCTAGAGTCCATATCTTTGTAAAGGAATACATCTGCTCCTGTATCACCTGTTCATATGCTAAAGTTCCTAGGCATAAGCCATATGGTCTTCTCAAGTAGCTTTCAATTCCTAAAAGACCATGAAACTTGATTTCCATGAACTTCATTGAACAACTTCCTCCATCCTTCAGACACACTGCTATTCTAGTTGTCATTGACCACCTGTTGAAACAATGCATATTCATTCCTACTAATGACAAGATAACCTTTCTAGAGTTGGCTAAGTTATTCCTTATCCATATCTTCTCCAAGCATGGAGTACCCTCTTATATCACCTTCAACAGAGGTGTAGAGTTTGTCTCCCACTTCTTCCAATCCCTAGGAAAGACCCTCAATATCTGTCTTTACTTCACCTCCAGATATCACCTAGAAAAAGACAGCCAAACTAAGCAAATGAACCAGACACTAGAGTAGTACCTCCATATCTATTATAACTACCAACAGGACAATTGGTCCGAACTCCTACCCCTTGCAGAGTTTGCCTACAATAATGCTCTAAATGCTATCACTAGCATCTCCCCATTCTTTACTGATAAAGGCTATCACTCTAGTATCTCTGTGCATCCCAAAAGGGATCTCATCTCTGCTCACACCTATGAGTACTCTGTCAACTTAGAGTCACTCCATCAATTCCTCTGTGAAAAGATGACCCATGCCCAAGAGCATTATTAAGGGCTTGTGGATGCCAAGTGAATTCTGGCACTAGACTTCAAAACTGGTGACCAAGTATTCATCAAGGCAAAGTACTTCTGCTCCATTTGACCCTCAAAAAAGCTCTCCAAGAAGAATCTTAGGCCCTACAAGATTATTGCTCAAGCTGGTACTTACTCTTTTATGCTCTACCTTCCCAATAACATGAAATCTGTCCATCCAGTATTTCATGTTTCACAGCTAGAATCCTTTATTCCAAACATCATCCCAAATCACATACAACCTCCTCCACCTCCAATCAAAGTTGACAGTGAACTCAAGTATAAGATAGCTGAAATTCTTAACTTGAAGATTGATCAGAGGCAATGGAGTTGTTAGCTCCTATATCTGGTCCACTAGTTAGAATGTGAGGAGACCAACAAAGAAACCTCATGGCTACTAGCCACTAAGCTTAGTCATGCAACAGAGTTAATCTCTGACTTCCATCTTCACTATTCATTCAAACCTGGCCCATACCCTGCATGTTGATCCAGACAGCATTTGATACAAAAATATTTACAACAAAAAAGGAGGGTATATATGGACTACTCTACCTCCCCTTCCACATCCTCCTCTGCATCCTCCCCTGTGCTGCCTGTCTCTTCACCCCCCATCTCTGCTCTACTCTCTGAGGCCTCTCTCTTTAACTTGATGAGCTCCTTTCTGGTCTCTGCCATGTTCTCTGTATATGCCTTATCTCTCTCTGACATCTCCACAATCTTGAGGTCTACAAGCTGCTGGATGGTGGTTACCAGATATGTGATATGCTTGTTTTGTAACCTAATGGCTACCACTAGGTCCCACAGCACCTCCACTACCTTTGTACTAACTCTGTCTCCCTTTGCCCCCTCATCAGACTCCATAGAGCAGGCCTTCTTCTTTGACCACTCTAGTTCAGGTGCCATCTCTGCCTTCCACTTCCTCCATTTCAGCCCACCCCTTGCTCCCAGCACTTTGCAAGTCTGCCTGGCCTTTTAACAAACCAGGCATGATGTGGACTTACCTATATCAGATATACACTCCACATTATGTTGTGTGCACTACAGGTATGCAGCACCCTTCCCCTTTGCCACAGATAATACCTGCTGCATATGCACCTTCTTAGCCTGGGCATATGTTAGTCCTATTTCCACTCCAATGGCTTCATCATGCACCTTCTGTTTTGCAGCCTCTTCCTCTGCCACCCAATGTGCTGCCTCCACTACCACTATCTCTATTTTGTGGCACTCCTCTTCAAGCTTCTGTTGCTCCTTCTCCTTCACTCTCTTGCATATCTTCATATGTCATCTCTGTTCAGCCACCTTTACTTCAAGCAGGTCATCAGGGTCATTGTCTTGCTCCACAAGCTGCATATCATTCCAGTTTTTGATGTCATCAAAGTTTGCAGACATAATGTTAAGAAGTAAAGGGATAGAACACATGTCATGCAAAATTTAAAGTTGTGCCATATTTGGCACTTCAAACCAAACCCTGGTGTATGCTGCATTGTCCTTAGGCCTTCAGAGGTTCAGGCCTAAGAGGAGAATACTGTCATATTCTACACATTCAAGTCCAAGTCCACTTCTCCGCTCCTTCTATATATGATACTTTCTCTGTTCTCCTTATGTTCTCCCTTGTTCTCTTTAGATTACAATCTCAGCTTAGTTCTACTTCTGAGCTGGTACCAGCACAGCTCTGGCATTTCATCTTCTCTCTTCTCTGTCTTACTCATCAGTATAGCTATGACTTCTGCCTTTCTCTTCCTCTGTCTTACTCAGAACTTACTTATCCACAGTAACTCCTTACTAATCTGTCTCTGCTCTATAGTATATAAACTGTACTCTAGCTAATATACACCCCAGTTCAAATATCAAATAGATTTAGCTTCTCTTCTGACCTCTGCTTGAGTCCTAGACTCTCCTCTGACCTCTCTGCTCAACTTTGTTGCTAGTCAATGTTAAGTCTTAACTCCATTCCATAAATCCAGGATCAACTCCAACAAGAGCACAGCACTCTGCTCCAAGTTACTGAAGCCAAAGTTCTACTAGCCTTGCCCAACTTCACATATAGTCTTGGAGTTAACCCTTGGAGTTGATCTGGTCTTAACACTCTCCTTTGAAGCATTAATCAATAATGAGTTCCCAGTTGCTCTCCTCCATTCTGCCTTCCTTCAGACTTTCAGATTAGCCCTCATTGCTACCTATCCTACCACAGATGCATCTGAAGGTACTCATTTGATCACAGAAATGGTATGCGACATCAAATGACAAGCACACAATCCTCTTCTTCTTGCAATAGATCAGCTTGAGCTAGCTACTTTAGTAGCCATGGTTGAGAAGGATGCCTGATACCAGGCTCAACCACCCATACCCTCCCTACCAGCAATGCCATTCACCTTATCTTCTCCTTTAGATAAAGATGAACTCACCCTTCTCAAGTTATGGGATTAAATCTCTCTGTGATGAAATGAAGGGTTATATCCCCTTGCCACTATCAATTGACAGTTCATAGATGCCTGCTAGCAATGTCATTGTCTAGGACACAATATCTTAGACTATAGTTTCTACTTCTATCCCCATTGTATAATACCCCATCCTAGGCATGCTATTGCAGCCTGTCCCCATCCAGATCGCCTTTGTTTGTCCCTTCCTTTCCCAGGATCTCCACATACTGGTCCCTTCTGACCTCTACCAGTCCCTGCACCATAACCCCTGGTAGAATGAATCACTAACCACCTCTTTTGTAAAAACATTTAGGAGACTGCTGCTCTTAAGGAGAATATGCAATACTCTTCAACTACAACAGCAAGGGATGTTTTTACAAATGATTATGATGATCCAACAGATGAGATTGGAATCACAAATATTACAGGATCACCTACTTCAGAGACTTAAGCCTATTGAGATCAAAGCAGAGGTGCTTTGAGGGTATGAAGGGGGTAATGTTATATGTTTGAGGGTCCTCTTTATGTGCCCTCACTCTTTTTCTTCCTTTCCAACATATGCATTTCATGATTTACCATTTATTCTATATTCTCTTCAGTATATGTTAAGGAGAACTTCTATTATTTGCTCATATTCCAATAACTTACTCCTATACTCTAGTACCAGTGGCCTTCCCTTTTAGGAGATGTTCTTAAGCCACTGGTAATGCTCTTCCCATTTATAGTATTCTCCCTTTTTGACTATCTGGTCTATGCTCTGCTGGTCTACCCTATAAGTAGAGTTCTTGCATGCACTTGTACCTCAGTGTGTTCTATGCAATCTACATGCTAGAACTTCTCCTCAGAACAGCTGGTCACCTTACCCACCTTCTGAGTAACCTCTATCTTTAACTATCAACCATCTTATTAGAAGTTCTTCCCTTTCAGTAAAAGGGACTGTTTTTGTGATCTAAGCTCACCATTGCTAACTGTTTATAGAAAGGGCCATATTATCTATGCTGCTGCTAGGTTGTCTGCACAATAGGAGTGCTGAGGCTAATATCTATGTAACTAGGAAGAGTTGCCATCTGGAAGCCACACTGACTACATCACTATCCATGGGTCCAGGTCTGCTTAGAGGAGCCATCTATTATCAGAGACAGTTGCCATTCTATCTAGTTGTTTTAGTACATTTGCATTAGGTGCCATTGCACTATAACAGTTAGAGGAGTAACCAAAGGCTGTGGGGATGAGCTTGGAGATGGGGTTGGTTTGGCTTGTTCAGATGAATAGAATAAGATATTGTCTGAAACCCAGTCAATCAACAGATTATAGTGGGTGAGTCAATTGTGTTCTAAAACAAGGGAACAAGAACCATCCAATAGAGTGACATAAAATCTTATTGGAGTGATATTACTGGTTTTGAAGCAGATAGAGAGATCTAGAGCTTGGATAATGGAGGAATTGGAAGTTCCATCAAATAGTTGGAGAAGAAGTAGAGGTACAAAGTAAGAATGAAGATTATGTTGCTCTATGAAGGAAGAATCTATAAAAGATCTAGAACCTACAAGCACAGAAAATGGTGGAATATCATAGGATTATAAAGAGACTATGGGCAAAAGGGATCTGGAATCTCAGCAGACCCTGCATATTACTTTTATCAAGACAAGATCAATCAATGATCTGTCATCTTAACTGCCTCATTCTCACCACCTCTGTAGCCTTTCTGCCCACCTCTGCTCATTGACCCATACCTTGACAATAAGTGGCTACACCATAAGTAGAACCTCTATCAACTTCAGAGAGAATTAGATGAGATCTTTAGAGAATCCCCTTTGTGTTCTGCCCACTTAGCTCCTGCCCCTTATATCTACTCTCCTACATCTTTATTAGAACCAGAACTAGAGCAGGAGCTCCTATACCATAAGAGGAAGAGAAAAGAATACAAGAAGGAGATTAGCAGACAGGAACCATTAGAATCGAGGATTTGGTTGAGGCCAATCAAGTATGCTAGATATAACTGAAAATATAATCTTTTTCTACACAACATATCCCTTCTCCAAGAACTCACCAATGTCATTTCCCACCTGGCCACAGGAAGCAACAATTGGGTACATCTAGCTGTTGAGCTAGGAAATTATCTCCAAAACATCAAAGTCAAAAAGGCTACACTTGCCTCTTAACTGTTATGGTGTGATGGCACCTAACACAAACACACTAAAACCACTAGATAGAATTGGCGACTGTCTCTGACATGAGATGACTCCTTTAAGTGGATCTATTTTCCTCAGACAGTGACATAGTCAACATGACTTCTGGATGACAACTCTTTCTTTAGTTGTGTAGATATTATCTTTGGCTGAGTGGTGGCATATACTACTCACAGCCCTTCCTGTAAATGGTCAACAACAGCAAAGTAAGATCTTGAGAATAGTCCCTTTTGCTGAGAGAGAAGAACTCCTAAGGGGAATGTCATGATTCAAAGGCAGAGGTTACTTAGTCAGCAGATGAGGCAATTGGCCATTTTGAGATGAAGTTCTAGTATATAAGTTGTATAGAACAAGCTGTAGTACTAATACATGCAAGGACTCTACTTATAGGGTATACCGGCAGAGCACAGATCAGATTATCAAGAAAGGTAACTGCTAATAGAGGAAAGATGTCACCAGTGGTCTGAAAATATATCTGGAAGAGAGAAGCCACTGATGTTAATATACAGAATAAAGTTGTCAGTATATGATCAAACGATAGAGGTTCTTCTCATCACATGTTGCAGTGAGTACAAGATGTAAGGAGAATCATAAAAGGCATAAATGACGAATGAAGAAAAGAAGTGAGGACAAATGAAGAGAACTTCTTGACTCATAACAGTAACTTGCCATAGAAGAAGTGTGTCTGGCTCTCACCACCACTAGAATAAGAGATCTAGAGAGCAATATGGTGACCCTCCAAGCACAACCCACAGGATCAGATATAATTACATCAGAAGAGCTCAAGCTCTCAAAAGTGATCACTGATCTTAGAAACTTTGAGGGTTAAAGGGGCCATATGTTCAATGAATGGTGGTCCAAAGTCTTAATGTGGAAAACCAAGAACACCTGGATACTAACTAGGGATACCATCATCAAGGCTGTCCTCTTCCATATGACCAAGGGAGATGCTGCCCATGTTGCCCAAACTATAAGCCAAGCAGCAGCAATATCAGGATCCTAGCCCACTTGGGAAGCATTCAGAAGGTCATGCTGGCCAACTTCAGACCAGTCAATGACAAAGAGTGGCACAAATAGCAACTGTTGTCACTCATACAAGGAAAGAGTGACATGATATCATTCTTAATAAAATTCCAAGCTCATCAGATGGTGGTATAACTGCCATCTGACCAATATACAGATCTACTCTTTAAACATGTGGATTAAGAAATTGTGAAGAGGTATACAGTGGCTCAAACAATTGTCCCAATGTTTGCATGTTTTGCACTAATGGCAATATTCCCAGACAACAACTAACCCTAACCCTAGACTGTTGGCGTATGAAATAAAGATCCCATTCTAGGCTA
>JBBPUK010000280.1:0-29095 GCA_038094635.1 Tylopilus cervinicoccineus
AGCCTTGAGTCTACTACTAGGGTGGTTGAAAACCTTCAATTGGACCTCAGTGCTGGTGAAATCTGCTTACAGGTCTAAGTGGTCCCTTGGGCCAACTTCAATCTGCTCCTCAGTCAATCTTTTCATTATCTTATGTGCATATCTACCGATGACTTCCCTGATGGAAGCCAAACCATCACCCTCTGAGACCCTAATATAGGCAAAGAATATAAACTGGCTACTCACTCCTGGCTCATGGGATGTCCATGCTACAAGCATGATCTCTTCTGTTCTGCCCATGTTAAATGGGGTTTTTAGGAATCAATGATCCACTGAGAGATAGAGAAGAGTCCTATAATCTACAAGTAGCCTTTGGCACCATCATGCACATTGAGCATTCTTCTGTGGCCACTCCATCTCTGCCTAGTCCTGATATTCCTTCTCTGGCCCCATGCCAGTCTTTCATGTACTCTACTATCATTATACTCTCCTTCTCTGGCTCCACTTTTGTTTTGCTCCAGTCTTTCATGTACCTTTTCCTTTCCTCCACTCAGTCCTTTCTCACCAGTTCACAAGTCCTCACCTTCAATTTGATCTTACCCTTTGATATCTCTCAGCACTGCTTTGTCTACAAGTCAGTCACCAAGAAGGTTCATCTGGTAGTGGCACCCCTCAATGAAGAATATTGGATACTATGATGACTACCCAATGACCCTTTTGCTGGTTTTGTTCCATTGTCTACCAACTCCCCAGACTTTGTCCCTGGTGCTCGCTTTACACAAGAGTGGGCCAACACTTTAGACCTAGACCCAGTGAAATGGCTTTGGCCTGAAGAACTGAAATTAGTCCAGTGGATAGTCCTCAATCATGAGAAGGTCTTTGCCTGGGTTCCATCCAAGTGAGGTCAACTTGATAAGCAATACTTCCCCCTGGTCAAGATACTAACCATACCCCACATTCCATGGGTTTTTTGCAATATTCCCATTCCTCCAAAGGCTTGGGAGTAGGTGATACAGATTATCAAAGATTGCATAGCTTCAGGAGTATATGAACCATCTGTCACAGCATACCAGTCTTGCTGATTCTATATGCTCAAGCAGGATGGCCAGATGCTCTACCTTGTACACAACCTACAGCTGCTTAATACTGTCACCATTTGGGACTCCTTGGTCCTACCATTCATAGAGCACCTAGCTGAATCCTTTGATAGGTATGCAGTCTATGGAATGATGGACTTGTTTGCAGGTTATGACCAGAGGCCACTTCATGTGGACTTTCAGGACATGACCACCTTTGATAGTCCTCTTGGTCCTCATCATCTTACCACTCTTCCTATGGGCCATACTAACGTGGTCCAGGTCTATTAAGCCAATATGGCTTTCATTTTACAGAATGAAATCCCCCATCACATCATGCCATTCATAGACAACCTACTGGTGAAGTCGAAGCAGACTCAGTACCAAAGACTGGACAGGTCCTATGAGATAATCCCTGAAAACCCAGGGATCAGGAAGTTTATTTGAAATCATCTTGTTGTTGTTCACCATATTTTACAGTGCCTATAGAACATCAATATGACTGTATCTGCTAAAAAGTTTGTCCTCACTATACCCAATGCTATGATCATTGGCCATAAATGTATAGCTGAGGGATGAGTTCTGCATGAGGCTAAGGTCCAGAAGATACAGGACTGGCCTGAGTATGAGAACCTTACCCAAGTCCATAGATTCTTAGAGATCCATGGTGTTGTTCATATTTTCATCCATAATTTCACTTCTATAGCCCACCCACTGGTCCAATTGACCAGGAAGGGTGTTTCTTTTTATTGGGGTGATGACCAGCATGAAGCCATGGCTTGTCTTAAGGATGAGATCATGAAGTCCTCCATACTCTGGTGTCTGAACTATGAGTCCAGCTAGAAGGTGGTCCTTGCAGTTGACACCTTAGTCATTGCTGTTGATTTTATCTTGTCATAAGAGGGTGATGATGGGAAGTGCTACCCAAACCATTTCAGGTCCATATCCCTTACTCTGGTCAAGAATCAATACTTTCAGGTCAAGCTGGAGTTATATGGCCTATTTCAGACACTTCAATCAGTCCAAGTATTTATCTTTGAAGTCACTAACCTTATCATAAAGATGGATGCCAAGTATGTTAAGGGGATGATTAATAACCCTGACCTATAGCCTAATGCAACCATCAACTGATGGATTGCAGGCATTCTCCTCTTTCACTTTGATCTCCATCATATTCTGGCCAAATGGCATATAGGTTCAGATGGTCTGTCCTGGCATTCTCCATCCAACAAAGATCCTCCAGAGGATGGAGACATCAGGGATTGGCTGAATAACACATACTCATTTGCTGTTGTCCTTCTGAATGATCAGTTACTCCCCCTGTCCATGTCCTCCATCAACAACTACATTTCTATCCTGCCTATATACTATGGCCTCTGCTTCTCTGCAGACCATCCTCCATTCTCCATGACCTTTGGTTCCCAGCTCTCCACAGACTGCACTCTGCCTCCATAGTACTCTGATGTCTCTACCTCTGTGGACTATCATCTTTCCTCCTTGTCACCAAACCCTTCTCATTCCCTGCTCATCTACATGTTGGTCTTCTCTACCTCTTCATTCAGGAACTCCATCCCAGACTCTCCTTCTATTCCTCAGTCTTTAAGGGCCTTGGCTAAGGAGGCATGCATTAACCTCATTTACTCCTTCCTGCAGACCCATATCCATTCTGACCATCTCTCTGATGCCGAGTTCTGTGCTTTCATGATCTCAACCACTCAATTCTTTATACTTCATGACTGCCTTGGCATAGAGAGCCTCATGGATGCCATCAGCTTGTTATACCCAAAGACCAGAGATTTGGACTGATTAAAGAGGCTCATAATGATCTTAGACACAAGGGTGTCTTCACAGTCCAGACCTGCCTGCTCCTCCACTTCTAGTGGCCCATGTTGGTTGAAGACATTAAATGGTTTATATAGACTTGTCATGAGTGTCAGGTCTGGCAGACCACCTGTTTTCATATACCCCTGACCATTCCTATGGTTGGTGGTCTCTTTCATAAAGTTTATATTGACACCATGCTAATGCCCTGCTCTAATGGGTATCGCTACATTGTATAGACATGCTGCACTCTTACCACCTATCCTGAATGATATATGCTCAGGTCTGAAAAAGGATCATTTCTAGCTGCCTTCATTTTTGAAGACCTCCTCTATTATTGGGGTCCTATCTCTGAGATTATTACTAACAATGGTCCTATCATTCTCCAATCTTTAGAGGTCCTTACCAACTGGTATGGCATCCACCACATACACATATTCCCATACAACTCCCAAATAAATGGGGTGGTCAAATGGCATCATCTTGATGTCTGAGAGTCCATTGTTGAAAGTCCCCCTGAGGAAGAGTTGTGCTGGCATGCAACTGCTCACTTGGTCTTTTGGGCTGAGCATGTCACTATTGCCCACTCAACAGGTCTTTCTTCTTATTTCATGGCTCATGGTATTAAGCCCCTCTTCCCATTTGACCTCACTGAAGCTACTTTTCTTGTCCCTCTCATAGAGACTGAGCAGCTGACCCAGTCTGACCTGATTGCTTGGCAAGCTTGATAGCTTCAAAAGTGTTAGAAGGATCTGGAGATGATTCAGGAATGGGTAGCTGAAGCCCATTTCAAGTCAATCAAGCATTTCGAAGCTGTGTTCAAAAATAGGATCAAGGACTTCAATATCTACCCTGAAAGTCTGATCCTCATACATAATATATGTATTAAAAAGGAACTAAACTGAAAGACAAAATCTAGGTACATCAGACCAATGGTAGTCCTCCACTGGACTACTAGAGGGTCATACCTATTGACAGAGTTGGATGGCTTGGTTTCCAGACTGTGCTATGCAGCATTCCATATAATCCCTTACTATTCTCACCTTAGCTCCCCCATCCCTATCACTGATCTCACTGGTCTTGACAATAAAAGCCTAGACAGGCTGGCAAAGAAAGATACTCCAGAGACCAACAACATCAAGTTGGACTCTAGCAACTAGATCTTTTGACCTCAGTCTTACTCTCCATATCCTCTGTTTCTCTTGCTCTTGGTTTTACCCTGGGCTTTGACTGGTGCTCTCTGATATATATCAAAAAGCTAAAAAACCTAAACAATAGACTCTCTTTCTCCTCTCTCCATATATCATCTCTCACTCTATCTTACAAAACACTAAAAACAAAAGATAAAATCATGAAAAATATAAAATATAAAAATAAAGTCCATTTCTCCATTTCTGTGTCTTCCTGTGACTCCAAATATGTATTCTGCCCTTCATTTGCACAACTGAGACACCATGCCATTTTGTTACTATGGACTGAATCAATACCCAATAAGACAAGTAGGCATAGATGAAGGTAGATGACTAACAAAGACAAGTCAAGTGGTACCTTGTGCTAAAGTACAATATCTGACCTGACTAGTAGATATAGATGAAGAAAGATGACTGATGAAGCAAAGCCAAGCAGTACCTCATGTATTACCAAGGCCTGATGCTTCTGGGCTTCTAAACTTATTCAGTTTCCTTTCTTTTATCTTCACTTTCACTTTAGACTTTTCAGACCTCCTTACTTGTGTTTTTCAGACTTCAAGTGGAGACAGGCCATGCCATTATACAAGCAGAGAGACTATCTACAGAAAGGGTGATACCTACTCTATGGGTCTGGAATCACACTCAGCTCACAGATTAGTGCATCAAGAGCAGCCAATACCTTGTTTCTCTCAACCTCTAGCACCTTGGTGTCCACCTGAATCCAGAACAGACAGGCCTACAGCATATTGGCCTGCCATAGCAGACTCTTGACACACCCAATGTGCTCTCTAGGCTTGGGAGGCATGACACATTCAGTCTTTGCCTTGCCCTTGCCCTTGTCTTCGACTGGGGTTGGTACTTCATCCTCTTCCACCTCTTTCTCTGTGTCCTTGATCAAGATGGGCATGGCAGTCTGCTTGCTAGGTCTGGACTTTGCCTGACTCTGGACCACCTTCTTTATGGCAGGGGTGGCTGTAAAGGAATTTTAGCCCTTCCCATGTGTAGTCTAGCCCTTACTCACCTTTCATTTGCCTGGCCAGTTGCTTCCTGGATGTGAACCATTCCACCAATAGGGAATACTTGACCTGGTGCATATAGCACAGTTGGCATGCAGCACCAGGTCCCTTGCTGTATTGCTAGCCTGCTTGGATGCACTGGTTGCAGGTGGCCCATGCCTTCTGCTCTCCTCAGATCAACCACAAGGATGGGGTCATTCTGGTCTTCTTCTCCATAGTAGTATTCTTCTTCTCTACCTCATCTTTGTGCCCCCATTGTAATTAGGTTAGCTGTGCTGATGTGCAATCCAGTGACCTTGTACCTTTAGCCTGGATGACATGACAGACATTGTGTCTAACGACATTCTGGGCCCCTGCATTCCCTCTGTCCCCTTATAACCTGCTGCCTTCTGTGCCTCTAGCTCCTCCTCAGCCTTAACTTGCACACTCCCCTCCTCCTTGGCTTGTGTGCCCTCTCCTCCCTTCACTGGAGCTGCAGATAGGTCAACATGATGGGTCCACTCACAGGCCTTCTGCTCTGCAACATGCAGATGCTCAGTGACTTCATTGGAGAGGCTGACATCAAGCATGATGTCAGCTGTGATGGTGGTCATGGCATTTCATTCTTTTTGTGGTGCCCCTCAGCCTGTCCCTTTCTCTAGTAAGAACAAGTACTTACCAGGGTGGTTTGAAACTGTGCAACCCAATTATCCTATGCCTTCCACAAATTGCTTGTATTCCCAGGCCATACCTATGACTCAGTGTTCAATTTTGTCATGGCTACCACCCATCAGTTCTTGAGCTAGTGGCAGTGCATGGCTTTGGCATCTGTGAGTTGGCAACTGTATGCAATTTGGCTTTCCATTGCTGTAGAGGTGTGGTAATAGGGAGAGAAAGAGGGAGAGGGGGTCTTAGTGAAACAAATTGGCGAGTCATGACTCTCTTGATTTGAATTCTGCACTGCATCATACATACAGCCACTTGATCTGACTGGGGGTAGTCAGTAGCAAAGTCCCCACAGATGTAGAGACCAGTGTATCTCTATAGTTACATTCCCTCATTCTTCATGTTTTTATTATCTATTTTTAGCCTTTTATAGTTCTTTATATCTTTCTATTACCCTATATGTAGACTAACCCAGACTTGGGTTTACATTGGACTACATGGTCAATCTCAGACTTTGCAGACTGGACTATCAATACTACTTACTATTTGGTTTTTGAACTTATATATGGACTTATAGTCTTACATGAAATTGTTACTGACTTTCCAATTTTGTATACAGAGTCTCAGGTATGTCTGGAACTATAAATCTGGTGTAGTGAGATAAGAAAAGTCAGCTCCCATTTGCTCATCACCATTTGACTACACACTGACCATCCACTGCTACCATTACCATCACCATCATCATTCTGCTCATATCCTACCATCTCACATATACCTTACCACCCACTGACTCTGTTAATGACAGACTGGACCTCTGATCTTATACACCAGACCCCTTCCCAGTGTTCTCCTAGCTGGCCCTTGGCTTAAGGACTTCTGCTGTCCTATCCTCCTTTATATTGAGTCCCTTTTGGGGTGAACTTATTGCCCTCCCTATATACACATACCCCTAGGACCTGTGGGAAGACCCCTTAGGTGCTTTCAGCAGGACTTAGAGTTCTTTAGCAGGGTTGGAGGCAATGCAAGGGTACATGGAGGGGCCGGAGGTACAGCAGATGTTCAAAGATATAGTGGAGGAGTGAGGCTTTGATACAGAACTTATGTGTTGCATCCTTATCAAGTTTCTAGTCTCATTTATAAATAAGGAGTAGAGGGTGGAGGTAGAGACAAGGTTGAGTGTTAGACTCAAAATGGAGTGACTTATTTGATATTTGAACTGAAATACTAACAAAGGAGATATAGGACTTATATATAGAGGATGAAACAGATGAGTAAGTCAGACTGAACAAGTGAGCTCCAATGACAAGTGCTGCACACCAGAAACAAGCTATGCTGATGTCAAGTGCCAAAGTCAAGTCAAGGTTACATACCAAATGTAAGTGTCAAGTCAATGTCAAGTCAATACATGTAACAAGTAGAATGATTAGAAGTTACATGAACATAGGACAGGAGGAAATAGAGCAAATAATGGAGGAATCAAGTAGAAGTTAGAAATGGAACTAAGATATACTGAAGACAAGGAGAAACAGAGGTAGGTCCAGAGATGACCAGAGATGGTAATGAAAGTACTGGAGAAGGGCCAGATGGAATATGACAGTATCCCCCTCTTAGGCCTGAACTCATGAAGGCCATAAGCATGGCTACTATGGGGCTGAGGAGGTTGGGGTTTAAAGTTTTGTTTACCTGTGTTTTCTCCTAGATATAAAAGTTGACTCTTCAGCTATTCTACTCCTTAACCAGCTATTTTACCATGTTTGCTGATAGATATTCTGACATCTACAACTGAAGTAATGACTACCTCAAGGAGGATAATGCCAATGATGATGAGCTATATGATATGAAGATCTGGGAGTGCAGGCACCATTGTTAGGTGAGGAAGGAGGAGGAGAAGTAGAGGAGGGTGGAGGAGGAGCAGAAGAAAGTGGAGGAGGATGTGCAGTGAAAGGAAGCAGAGGAGAAGTGCAAGGTGGTGGTGGAGGAGAGATATTGCAAGGTGGCTGAGGAGGTGGCCAGAAAGAGGGTAAGTTCCATCTCTGGTCATCAGCCTGGAACTGATGGCTCACAGGCCATGGACATTCAGGAGCAGCAGTAGGATGTGGGCCTATCAAAGGGCAAGGGCAAGGAGAAGAATCATGCCCTCCCAGACTGTGAGTGGTGCTGAAAGAGGGCCTTTGAGTGCATGCTCCAGGCAGGTGTGAAGGTGACCACTGCCTGTTAAGAATGTTATGACCAGAAGGCATGGTATGTGAGGCCTGGAATCAACAAGCCAGCAAAGTGGAGGAGGAGGCTAGCAGACAACAACAGTAATATTGAGGAGGTACCATGGAAGAAGAAGCAGTTGGAGGATGTGGGAGCTGGGCCAGGCAGCTCAGAGGTGCTGGTGGAGATTGGGTGCAGTGTCATTCAGGCACTGCAGGGATTGGACAAGTAGCTCAGCTGGATGAATGTCTACTTGGCAAATCTGGTCATGCTGAAGAAGGAGGAGGTATGGGTGAAAGCCCATGGGAGTTGGGAGTTGGAGGAGGAGGGATTGAATGAGAACATGGATGGGGAAGAGGGTATAATGAAGGAGGTCACAGAGTTGTGAGAGGAGGCCCAGGAGGAGGCCCAGCAGCTCCTGAGGGAGACTTTGGGGGAAATAGAGGGAGTAGAGAAATCAGAGAGTTCAAAGGAGGGGGAGGCTGTAGTGAACTAGTAGCAGTAGTCTGCCCTCCTCCATGTAATTATGATATAAAATTGTCTGTGCCCATTTAGAATGATGTGTAAGGTCTGGGCTTGTCTGAATACTAGAGATGATAGTTCATTAGAAGATCCAACACATGACTTAGCTTGGTGGCAAGTAACCATGAAGTTTCTTCATCAGTCCCTTCATAGCCTAACCATCTCATCAAGTATAACAGCTTGCAGGCTCTTCTTTGGTGATCTACCTTCAAATCTAAAATTTTGGCAATCTCAAACTCCAGTTCTTTGTTGACCTCTATTGAAGGTGGTGGATGTTGGATCCAGTTAGGAATAGTATTTGAGATGCTGGGCTCTAATTGGGAGATATGGAAAATAGAGTGAATAAATCTCATGTTATCAGGGAGGTGGAGTGTGAAGGAGTGGGTATTAGGCTGTGTGATAACCTCAAAAGATCCTAAGTTCTTTTCTAATAGCTTCTTAGAAGGTCTAGTGGAGTTGAAGTACTTAGCCTTGATGAACACCTGATCTCCAACATGGAGGTCTAGTGCTAAAGAACATTTGGCATCTATGGGGCCTTGGTATTGCTCTTGGGCATGAGCCATCTTCTTATGGAGGAACTGATATAGGGAATCAAGGTCAACAGAGTACTTATGAGCATAAGCCAAAGTAAGGTCTCACTCTGAATGTACAGAGATGTTTGGATAATAGCCCTTATTAGCAAAGAAGAGTGACACACTGGTAGTAGCATTAGGAGTATTGTTGTTTGCAAACTCCACAAGGGGCAGAAGTTTAGACCAGTTGTCCTACTGGTAGTTGTAGTAGATGTGCAGGTATTGCTCTAGAGTCTGGTTCATACACTCTGTTTGACCATCACCTTTTAGATGATGACTGGAGGTGAAGTGTAATCAGATGTCTAGGGCTTTTCCTAAAGAATGGAAAAAGTATGAGATGAACTCAGAACCTCCATTAGAGGTGATGTGGGAAGGAATGCCATGTTTAGTGAAGACATGCATCAAGAACAACTTAGCTAGCTTTGGAGATGTTATAGTATCTGTCATTGGAACAAAGATATATAGTATTGCTTGGAGAGGTGGTTCACAATAACTAGAATGAAGGTGAATCTGAAGGAGGATGGAAGCTGTTCGATGAGGTCCATTGAGATGGAGTTCCATGGACATTCAGGGATAGGGAGTTGTTTGAGTAGATCATATGGCTTATGTTTAGAAACCTTCATGCAGGTATAGGCAGTACAGGAGGAGACATACTCTTTGACAAAGGTGTGTATGCCTGGCCAGGTATATTCATAGTGAATGAGTTTCAAGGTCCAGTTTTGTCTGAAATGTCTGGAAAGTGGATGATCATGTTTATAGCAGAGGACATGGAGGTAGAGATTGTTGGCATTAGAGACATAGATGCAACCATTTAGGCAGAGGAAACCTTCAGTGTCTACTGACCATCTAGCATTGGGGAACTCTAACTTGGACATGTGCATGAAAGCCAAAGGGTCAGAGGGAAGAGCAGATAAGATGTTATTGTGGAGTTTCTCAACATTGTACAGGATGCTAGCCTGGAGGACTGGAGCTACTAGGTATATAGCCTGGAGGGATGTAGTGAGCTGTTTCTGGGTAAAAATGGGGCAGAAGTTTTGTGGATTGATATAAGCATAGTCCTTATCCCCCTCTTTGGGATACACATCCTAGCATCTAGTGAGGAAATCAGGCTTCACACCAAGGTATCCAGGACAGAAGTGGATGACCATATTAAAACTGGAGAGAAACTTTGACCACCAAGCCTGATAGTGGAAAAGGAGTTTGGTAGTAGTAGACAACATCTGAGAGTAGTAAGTGACCAGGTGGATTTTGTCATCTGGACAATGGATGAAGAAGATACCTGTGATGGTGTAGTCAGAGGCATCAGTTTCTACTATCATTGGAGCATCCAGAATTCAATGAGTAAGGATAGGGGTGAAGCTGAAGGTGTCCTTGAGTTTCTGAAAAGTAATATGATAGGAGTCAGAGAAATGCCATGGAATACCCTTTTGGGTGAGGCAGGTCAAGGGGAGAATGATATCTGAATAGCTGTGGATAAAATGCTGATAGAAATTCATAAATCCTAGGAAGAACTAGATATCCTTTACTTTGCAAGGCTCAGACCAATCCTGGATAGCTTTGACCTTCTCTGCAGACATGGTAAGTCCAGCTGGAGAAAGGCAGTAGTCTAGGTATTTGGTGGAGTCCATATGGAACTCACATTTCTTGGGTTTGGCATAAAGTCTATGTTTGTGGAGTCTCCAGAGGACCTCTTGGACATGCTCTCAATGGGTAGCCTTGTTCTTGGAGAAGATGAGGATGTCATTCAGATAGACTATGACATAAACATCAAGCAGATTAGCAAAGATAGAATTGATAAACTGTTGGAACACAGCTGGAGCATTGATAAGACCAAATGGCATGATGAGCCACTCATAGGATCCATAGCACATGTGGAACATGATCTTCCATTCATCACCCTCTGTGATGCAGACAAGGTGATAGGCATATCAGAGGTCAATCTTGGTATAGATTTTACATGGCTCAGAATGTCTAGGAGGTCAGAGATGTGCAGAAGTGGGTAGTAGTCTTCCTTCATGATTCTGTTGAGTCCTTGGTAATCAATGCAAAGGTGGAGTGAACTGTCCTTCTTGTGGACAAATAGGACCAGAGTGGCATGTCAAGAAGTAGATGGACAAACAAATCCAGTGGCAAGATGCTCATCTAGGAAAGTTTGGAGTACCTCAAGCTCTGCAGAGGAAAGGGAATAAAGGGTTCCTAAGGGGGGCATAGCACCTTCCTCAAGGTCAATCTTAAGATCATGCTCATAATGCAGAGCAAGCTAGAAGGCTTTGCTTTTGCTAAAGACATTAGCAAACTCATGATATTCCAGAGGTATACCAGAGAGATTGGGGACCTCAGAAGCTGTGGAGGAAGTGTGGAGATCACTTTCCTTAGGTCAGATTTGCATGCTGAACTCCACAGAGCCTTGTAGATGATATGCTAGTATAAATGCTAGGGTACTAACAAAGGCAATAGGAGGAGGCTTGCAATTGAAGAAATGCAGTGGATCTGATGGAGGAGGGGCAGCCAGAGGAGTGACCAGAGGCTGCAGAGGTGAGCTCAGAGGTGGGGTTGGCCTGGCCTATTCAGGTGAGCAGAATGATATACTGCTTGAAACCCAGTCAATCAACAGATTGTAGCAGGTGAGCCAGTTGTGTCCTAAAACAAGGGAATAAGAACTGTCCAATAGAGTGACATAGAATCTTGTTGGAGTGATATCACTGGTTTCAAAGTGGATAGAGAGATTTAGAGCTTGGATAATGGAGAAATTGGAGATTCCATTGAAGAGTCAGAGAAGAAGCAGATGTATGGAGTAAGGATGAAGTTTATATCACTCTACAACAGAAGAATCTATAAAATAATCGGAGGATCTGAAGTCTATAAGTGTGGAAAATGGCAGAATATCATAGGATAACAAAGAGATCATGGGCAGAAGGAATCTGAGGTCTGAAAGAGCAGACATGTTGAGGTGGATCTCCTTGGGTGCATGGGTGGGTTCAATGCAACCTCCAGTCTGTGTGGAGTCATGGAGGTCACAGACTATTTTTTTGACTCCTTGGAGTCATCCAGTTTGGTTTTTGGAGTTGTAGTCTGGGCTGTGTGAGCCTTTGAAGCTTTGGAGGAGCACTTAGGACACTCTTTGGCCATATACCCTTTGGCACCACAGAATATGCATAACTTGTTGTCAAGGCAGCATTTGCACTTAGCAGAGGTAAGCTTTCCATCTTTTCCTAACTTTGAGGAGATGTTGGGTTTAGAGATGGATGTAGTAGAAGCAGTGTACTTCCCATTAGGCTTGGAAGGGTCCTTAGTAGACTTATCATTGGAGTTAGGGGTCTGGGGAGTCTGGGTAGAACTGGTGAACTTGGAGAACTTGGATGGCTGATTACCAGAGTGCAATTTGGAGGCTTTGGTTGCCTAAGCAACTTCTTCTCTATGCTCCCAATACCTCTGGTCAATTTTTTGGGCAAGAGTACACATGGCTTGGATAGAGCCTGATTTCTCCTGGCATGCCATCTTATCCTTAATTTGGTCCAGAAGTCCATTATAGAAGCTCCAGTGGAGAGCACTGGAACCCCATTCATAGACTTGGTTTGCAAGGTGGTTCTATTTCATGATATATCTGCTAATCTGCTGGTTTTCATACATGTGCAGTTGCTCAAATTGAGCTTTTGCTTCAGTGACAGGGTCATGAGGGCTGAAATTGACCTGAAGTTCATATAGAAAGGTTGGCCAGTTATCCATCTGGAGCAGACATTGCTCTGGAGGCTCATTTCCAAGCAAGTCCAGCTTGAAGTAGTCCAATGCCATTTCTTTTAGATAGGACTGAGTGAAGATGACCTTGGTATGATTCTTGCTAAACATCTTGGGGTTTGCTTGAAAATTGATCTTGCATTGTATGATGAAGGGGTGGAGCTTCTTCAGATTAGATCCATTGAAGGTGTCCAGTTTCCTGACTTTAGCCTTAGTGTCAGAGCTGCTTCTCCAATTGGAGGAGTGGGCCAGTCTGCAGATAGCATCAATGAGATTATTAAGTGGTTCATACCCAAGCAGGATGTTATTGAGATAGTCATCTTTTCATTGGAGTTATTGTCTTGTCCATTATTGGATCAGCCATGGTCTGGATAATCACCATCATCACCACCACCACCACCACTACCTTCTCCACCTCTAGCTCTATGTCTATGGACTGGACTTTCAGGACATTCATAGATTTCTTTGTCATTGAAAGAAAGATTCTCAAACCATGATGGCAGCAACATAAGCAGAGAAATAGTCCCTTGTTAGGTGGTAGAGATAAAAAGGGCAGCATGGGCAGTGAGACTGATGAACTCACCTGGAATTGCTCTAGAACTGCCAAAGGCAGTCTGAAGAGCAGTAGTCCTAGTATAAGTAATCATGCTGGTTCATAGAACTTGACAAGTGTGAGTTCAAATATACTGTCAAGTCCAGCTCTTCAGATTAAGTCCAAAGCTTCTGAATGAGTGTAGGGTCAGAGGTGATGTGAGGGCATGCAGAGGGGCCAGAGGTATAGCAGATGTTCAGAGATATAGTGGAGGGGTGAGGCTTTAATGCAGGACTTATGTGTCATATCCTTGTCAAGTTCCTGGCCTTGTTTATGAGTAAGAAGTAGAGGGTAGAGATAGAGACAAGGTTAAGCATTGGACTTGAAATGGAGTGACTTATTTAATATTTGAACTGAAGTACTAACAATGGAGATACAGGACTTATATACAGAGGATGAAATGGATGAGTAAGTCAGACTAGATGAGTGAGCTCTAATGACAGTTGCTGTGCACCAGAGACAAGCTATGCCAATGTCAAGTGCCAAAGTCAAGTCAAGATTACATGCCAAATGTAAGTGTCAAGTCAATGTCAAGTTAACACATGTAATAAGTAGAACAATCAGAAGTTATACAGATGTAGAACAGGAGAAAACAGAGCAAATAATAGAGAAATCAAGTAAAAGTCAGAAATGGAACTAAGACATATTGAAGACAAGGAGGAATGGAGGTAGGTCCAGAGATGACTGGAGATGGTAACAGAAGTACCAGAGGTGGGCCAGATGGGATATGACAGTGCTATCTAATAGCCTTTGTGAACATCAAAGGCAGGAAGGTCTCTTAGAGGTACTCATACAAGTCAATGTCAGCAGATGGTGACAAGTGCTTGTCAACCTCAAAGAAAACATGGCTGATGCTTTGGAACAGGATCTGGACTATGCTTGGCTAGTGCTTGACTTGTCCCAGCAGGGACATCCCATACTTCTCCCTTTTATGCTTCAGCATTGTCTGGAGGTCTCATATACTATATCCACACCCTCCATTAGCAGTATATGAGAGGCCCTTAATGGGACTCATAATGCCCTTGACAGGATGTCTGCCCAGTTGTGGCAGCAAGATGTGATCAACCTTTCCATAGACCTCACATGCTCTGAAAAGATCTAGCACTATGTTTTTCATGGCATCATTCATCAGCTGCTTGTACTTCTTGTAGTGGCTGAGCATGCTATGCAATGTCAGACCAGTCTTAGACTCTCAGCAAATCAAGATTCATAGGGCTGAGTGTAGCCAGAGTCTGAGGTTGTCTAAGACTGGGCCACCTTCAAGATAACTCTTCCCAGACAGAAGCTGAACCTTGCCCATGTCTACACAAGTGACCAGGTCATCTCATGTATGAACAAATCTGAGGGAGATGTACACACCATTAGCTGTGACTGGCATGGGATCTGATTCCTCTATAGATACAGTGGCTACAGGTGCTGATGAAGGGATGATGTCAGTGTGAGCTTATGGAGGTATAGTGACCTACTCACCCTAGATTCCCTATCTGTCTGTAATTCATTTTGTCTTCTCAACATTGTGGGATTCTGAGAGATGCTGCTGGATGTGATCATGATGAGCAAAAGATTTTTAGCACCCATTGAAGGGATAGAAGTACCAGCCATCTTTGAATCTGATCACATATGCCTGTCCACTAGATATGAATGGAAGCAGGGATGAGTGTTTATGATACTGATGCTTTCTGAGGGCCTTCTAAGAGGTGCAGACCTCTGAACAAGACTTGCAGGAAAATATATTGAACATTGATGATTGGAGATGGTCTAGTGATGTGAATTCAGAGGTTTTGATGGTGTGTGAGCTGGCATGCTTGGTTTTATATGGGACATAAATCAACTACTGTCCCTATTTGCCTTGGTAGCATAGAGAGGCTGGACCATCATAGCCTAAGCTATTACCCTGCCAGGCTCACCTTGATTGATGGTTTGCCCAAGCCTAGATCTGCTTACCTTGGTCTGTTCTCATATGTTGGCTTGATGACATGAGGGAAGATGGGCATGATTATCAATGGTCCAGTTAGACAGAGATCTGGGCAGGGGCCATATTTGATGTGTAGTAGGTCAAATATGGATTGCACCAGCTCTTGCATTGCCTTAGCTTGGATGGACTAACTCATTCTTGCACTGTTGGCTTGACAATAAAAGAGACAGCAGAGGCTAACATCCAATATAAATGGCCAGCTTGGAGAGCAACTAGTTCAGGATAGAGAACTGCTCAGTACTGGGTACCTGGTCTATATGGCAAATAATCAGACCAGATAGATCCCTGAGTTAGTGGAAACTTTATATTTATATTGAAGAGTAGGCATGCCAGTATGCCTTTCATTGTTGAGCAGACAAGTACAGGAATAAATGAGTAAGTGTGGATGGAATGTTGTAATTGTTACAGTCACCCACAGACACACAGCCTAGTGCCAATTATGGTCTATTTTATTCTTTCTTATGAGTGCTTGGACACCCTCATTTCTCTTGCTTTTGCAGCTCATGTGATCAGTCACATGATGTTGCCAAGAGCACTAGGTATTAAAGAGTCCAAAGACCACCTAGCCAGTGCTTCAGATATCGAAGTACCCCTTGTGGGTCATCTGACGCCCTTGGTAGAAGGTTCTGGATCCCTTCAAAGTGCTGCTAAAGCACAGGAACTAGTTTCCCTTTGGGCCTTCAGATAAGTTCTGCTTCTTATGCACATAGCCCAGCACACCTTTTTCATTTTCTGCTCCTTCTATTTAATCTCTGTCACTTCTATTCCATTTGATGGAAGCCGATACCATACAGGAGGTGGCAGTTAATCTCTGCTGTGGTAGCACAGAATTGCTGATTGCCGTCACCATGAGGTATAGATAAGGGCACAAGATTTGACCACATATGGACAATTACTATACTTAGCTACCTGGTCTGTGCACATGTGGCTATACAGTTGAGTAGTATATAAAGTCCAGGAAGTAGTACTGGTAGCCCCAGCTTGTTCTCTTGGTGTTTTCCCCCTCTACCTGCTAGCCAAGCAAGGGAATAAAAGCACCTTCACAAGCCTATATACTCTACACTCACACACTTCATGCAACCTACAAACAACAAGTCTTTGTCAAGTATGCCCTTCTGATTTAGGGGTTCATATCATTAGAACAAGCTCTTATGTTCGTACTTTGCCCTCCTAGCCTCATCAACTAGGAGAAGTAAGTCAAGTTAGATGCTTGCACAAGCTGTACTTATACAGGCATCAAGTGCCATCCATACCCTCCCTTCTTCCTCTAGCTCTTAGAATTGTATATTGGTACTTAGTTGATACTTAAGAAGTAGTCAAGGACCTGAATGACCAAGGGGATATTGACAAGCCGATAGTACAGCTGAGAGAAGTAGAGGATTCCTTGGCCAGAGAATGCCAAGAGAGATCGGAGAGGCATTTCAAAGAAAGGTTCTGGGAGTATTTAGGGCAGCCCAAGATTGGAGACACCGCCACTTGGAAACCCAACCACCCCAAAGAACTTGCCTCCAACACCCTATCAGTAGACCCAGGGCACTACTTTCAACAAGCAGAGATTAAGCAGCAATCCATTGCCTCCACTACCTCACTCTCACCACCCCCATGGCATTTCCTCCTGCTGCAGCAAGCAGTAGATCCCTACCTTGACAACCAGTGGTTGGAACATGAGTGGAATCTGTTCCACTATGAACAAGAGTTAGATAGAGTCTTTGGAGAATCCCCTTTATCTATAGTCCATTTCACCTCCGGCCCCCAAGAGCACCTGTTCATCCTGGATATCAGGTCTCCCACACCCTTATCAGAGCCAGAACCAGAGCAGGAGCTGGAACAACCCTAGAGTGATGACCCATATGGATGTGCCTAGAGTGCTTGAAGAACCTGCTTAAGACTGCTGAACCAAGATGATAGTCTCACTATAATGCTTTAGAGGAAAACACCAGGAGAACTAGACTGGGGAGGGACCCAGTGCCAGCTCCTGGGGGTTTATATACCCTCTACTGTACTGCCTCTAGTGCACAGACCATGTATCTAACTATAGATTTTATCTATGTATGGTGACTCTACATCCTGCATCTATGCATGCCAGTGCACCTCATGCTGATCCATACAGCATCCTTGAGGCATCCAGCCTCTGATCATCAGCTGCCACCTCTTGTGTGGCATGGGTCTAGGGTTTCTGGATGTGTTCCGGCTGGGATCTATAATTGTGACTCACCTGGAGTCTTCTATGATCTGTTCTGTTGGTTCTGCTAGAGTTCTGGTCAGATGTGTGCCTTTTCAAGCTTCTGGTGTGGTTCTGGGGCTTCTGGTTGGAATGTGCTGCTTCTGATGCCTTCTGGTAGTTTCAGGTTGGAATGGACTTACTACTACCAAGGACAGTAGGGGACTGCACAGACAGTACTTCATGCCCTCCACTCTGGCTAGGTGGTCTTTGTACTCTTTAATACCTAGCTCTCTTGGTGTCTTCCTACACCTAGTGTAGGGAAAAATGAATACAGGGTGTGGGCACGGTGGCCGTAACAGGAGCCCCCATATTATAAGAGGAATAGAAAAGAGTATGAAAGGGAAATCCACAGAGACGCCCCTTTAGGATCTAGAATTTGGTTGAGGCCCAAGAAAAAGATCTGCTATAGAATCTAAACCAATAAAGTTTTTTTTATCATGTCCCTACCTCAAGATCTCACCAACATCATCACCCAACTCACATCTGGAACTGATAATTGGGCAAGACTGGTGGTAGAGTTAGGAAACTACCTAACAAACATTAAGGCTGATAAGGCCACACTTATTCAACGCCTAGCCCAGGCAGAAACCAGGGTCATCCAAGAAGAGAATAGACTCGCCCTTGCTACATCAAGGGTTAAAGATCTGAAGACAGTGGTTGGAACTTTTACCAGCCAAATAAGAACCCTCTCCTTCAGACTGACAGCAACTGGAGCCATATCAGGGGCTTTGGCACCCAAGTTGTTCAAAGTTATCATGGACCCCGGAAACTTTGAAGATCAAAGGGGCTGCACCTTCAATGAATGGTGATCCAAGGTGACCATGTGGAAGGATGAGAATGCTGCCACACTCCTGGATGAGACCGCAGTAAAAGCAGTAGTATCCCAGATGACGAAAGGGGATGCTGCACATCTAGCCACCACCATTACACAAGCAGCTGCCACAGCAGGAACGTGGCTGGTCTGGGCCACTTTTGAAAAAATGATGTTGGTGAACTTCAGGCCTGTCAATGATAAGGAATGGCATAAGCAACAATTATTGACTCTTGTGCAGGGGAAAGCAGACATGATGACTTTCCTTACAAAATTCAACTCACATCAGATGGTAGCCCAACTTCCATCTGATCAATGCATTGATCTGCTGTACAAACATGCAGATCAAGGGATTGTAAAGCAATATGTTAGGGCCAAGGGTTACCCTGATGATCTTGCAAGCTTCACAGAGGAACTCCACATATAAGGAGAGCAAGAGGACCTAATGAAGCTTCTTGCAAGGGGTACCCAAAGAAATTCCTCCAGATTGGGAAGGTGTGACCTCAATGCAATGGACATTGATGTGGTGGAACAGCACCCATCAAAAGAACAAAAACCAGAGAAAGAGATCTGCTTTAAGTGTGGGTAGACCAGTCACTGGTCAAGGGAATGCCAAAACCCAGCAGTAAAATGCAAAGAATGCAGGTTTCTTAGTAGAGGACACTGAGTGGTATGCTCTCAAAGGGGACAGGCACCCCCTAAGCAAATGCACCAGGTTGTCAGTTGGGAAGAAGTCCCTTCTGATGAAGAAGTTGCAGGCATGGCATCTTCAGCTTTGGTCCAAGGAGCCGGTAAGACCACTACATCCGGACCTAACTGGGAGAATAAAGGAAAAGAATACAAACTACCCAAATATGTTTGTGAAATAAATTTTGAAGAAGCCAGGGCTTGGTTCCTAGATTACAAGAATATTGCCAAGAAGGGAAAAGGCAGTGCCTGAAGGATTCTGGGAGTCCTGAAGGTGTGATAAGCCACAATAGGTACTCCAACCTTTCAGTTGAAGAAACCAAAGAAACAGAGGCAATTAATCTCTCTATGCCATTAGAGGAGTCCCCTAGTGGGCTTGGCTGGGACGAAACTCCAGTGCTTAATTCCTCTTTACCTCCCCATCCCTCTCCAAAATAAAATGTCATTTTCCCAGATGATATCTTTGTTAGGAATCTCAAAGTTGATAAGGAGATACTTCTCAACATTCGTATCACATCCTATAACAATAGGTCTGAAGAAAGATATATTAAAGCAGAAGTCCTACTTGATAGTGGAGCTAATGCAGTGTTTATAGACTGAAAATGAGCCAGTGACATCAACCTCCCTCTGGTTGAACTCCACCATGAAATACCTATATATAACATGGATGAAACAAAGAACTCAGCAGGCAGTATAACACATGCTGCAGAGCTGGTATTGGAGTTCCAAGGACACCAAGAAAAGATTATGGCAGAAGTAACAGATTTGGGCAAAAACCAATTCATCTTAGGATATGAATGGTTAAAATGTCACAACTCTGAAATAGACTGAACAAAAGGTACCATTAAAATGACACATTGCCCTTGCCACTGCCATTGCTTACAGGATAAGCTGGTATTCCTACAAATTCTAGAAAAGGAAGAAGAAGATCTACAATACCAGATTCATACCACTATTAGAGCACTTGAAGTGCAAGAACCAAAAAGGGAAAAGATGGTAGAGGAACTGGTTCCTCTCAAGTATCAGAAGTATTTCAGCTGCTTCTCAAAAAAGAAAAGCGAGTGCATGCCTATTTGAAAACCCTGGGATCACGGGATCAACCTAAAAGAATCATTCACCCCTAAGAAGAGCTGTTTCATCCCACTCTCCATAATGGAACAAGAAGAGGTAAAAGCTTTTCTGGATGACCAGCTAGCCAAGGGGTATATACAACCCTCCAAGTCACCACAAACCTCTCCGGTCTTCTTTGTTCCCAAGAAAGATGGCAAGAAGTGCATGATACAGGACTACTGCTACCTTAATGAGCACACAGTTAAAAATAATTATCCACTCCCACTAATCTCCCAATTAGTGGATAAGCTAAGAGGAGCAAAATTATTTACCAAAATGGATCTCAGATGGGAATATAACAATATCCAAATTCATGACAGTGATGAATGGAAGGCTGCCTTCATTACATTCAAAGGAGCATTTGAACTGCTCATGATGTATTTTGGTCTTTGCAACTCCCCTGCTACATTCCAAGCAATGATGAATGAGATCTTTGCCAATATGGATGACGTCTGCATCATCTATATTGATGATATAATGGTATTTACAAAAACATATAACCAAGAAGAATATGATAGAATTGTGCTGGAAGTTCTTAAATGCCTTGAAGAAAATGACATGTTCATGAAGCCAGAAAAGTGCTTCTTCTGTGTCAAAGAAGTAGACTTTTTGGGAATGATCATTTCTCCAGAAGGGATTAAAATGGATCCAGCTAAAGTATCTGTGATAATGAAATGGCCAGTTCCCTGCAAGGTTAAAGATGTCAGAAGCTTCCTAGATTTAGCAAACTTCTATCACAGGTTCATCTCCGACTATAGTAAAGTGGCCAGACCACTCCATAACCTGACGAAGAAGGATAAAACCTTCAAATGGAGCAATCCTTGCCAGCAGGCATTTGACAAATTAAAATTGGCCTTTACCACAGCGCCAATCCTTGCCTATTCTGACATTGATTGTCAATTCCATGTAGAAAGTGACTCCTCAGATTATACAACTGGGGCTGTCCTATCTATAGAAAAAGAGGGAAAATGGCACCCAGTTGCCTATTCCAGTCATTCCATAACCCCTGAAGAATGCAATTATCCCATTGCAGACAAGGAGATGCTAGGCATCATCCAAGCACTAGAGCAATGGTGGCATTACTTAGAAGGTGCCAAGAAACCATTCGAGGTCTAAAACGACCATAATAATTTAAGGTTTTTCATGACGCACCAAGATCTGAATTGCTGGCAAGCCCGGTGGGTGCAATATTTAACCTGATTTAACATGATCTGGCACTATAAGCCCAGAGCTTCCATGGCTAAAGCTGATGCTTTAAGCCGATGGCTGGATCATACTGAAGGAATAGAAGATGACAACAAAGGAATTGTTGTTATCTCCCCAGACAAGATTAGAGTGACCCCATATATAGGCAAACTCTCGATTACGGATGAAGGGGTATAGCTTCATCACAAAATATTTCTGGAAACATGCAAGTTATATGAAAGGGACATAAGAGATCTCAAAAAGAAGTGGGGTATCCAAGAGGAGCATGATGACTGCCTAAGTGACCACCATGGACAAGTGTACATCCCTGAATTGTTATTACTTCAGATGGAAGTTATCTGCAAGCATCACAATACACCCTTGATGGGTCATCTAGAACAAGAGAAGACGCTTGAAGCACTTCAATATAATTATTGGTGGCCTGAATTAGTCACTATGGTTAAGGATTATGTCACTAGATGTGACACATGCCAATGGTTTAAGGGAACAGGTGCCACACCAGCCAGCAGGCTCATTCCTTTACTGGTTCTGTCCAGTCCATGGAAGGACATCACTGCAGACTTCATTACTAACCTCCCCCTCTCTCACGGATTTGATGCCATCTTGATGGTGGTAAACTGGTTCAGCAAGAAAGTAGAGCTGATCCCATGCACCAAGGCATGCAGTGCTTTGGACACTGCAAAGTTATTTATGTCCAACATATGGAAGCATCATGATCTTTTGAAGTTGATCACATCAGACCGTGGTCCTCAATTCACATCACAGGTAATGCAAGTAATTAATAAGCAGCTTGGCATCGAAATGCATCTCTCAACTGCATTCCACCTGCAAACAGATGGACAGTTAGAAGTGGTCAACCAAGAGATCAGGAAGTTTCTGAGGATGTATTGCTTTGACCACCAAAAAGAATGGTTGGACTGGCTTTCAATCATGCAATACTGCATTAATTCTAGGGTATTATCTGCAACAAGACGGACTCCTTTCTCACTCACCTACACTTATCCAATGCATTGGGGCACTGAAGCCATCACCAGAAGTAGTACAGCCCCTGCAGCAGATGAGTTCTCTGTAATCCTAGAAGAAGTGCATCACAACCTCCTGCTAGCACAAGAAAAAATGAAACTATAGGTGGATAAGCATCATTCCAATGCCCCTATTTATGAAGTTGGCCAGCTAGTCTGGCTATCAACAGAGAACTTGAAGCTCACTAGAGCTTCAAAAAAGTTGACCAAGTATTGGCTAGACCTGTACAAGATCACAGGTCTAGTAGATCCCAATGCAGTTACTTTGCTATTGCCAAAGATGCTATGGATCCATCCAACAGTCAATGTTTCCAGGGTGAAACCTTATAAGGAACACCTCGAGGGGCAAGTCCCTTGATGCCCTGGCCTGGTTGTGGTGACTGAGGACAGAGACTTTGAATGGGAAGTGGATTATTTGGTGGCTAGCTGCCAGAACAGAACATGCTTGGAATATTTAGTCCACTGGAAGGGTTTTGGAGATGAGGATAGGACTTGGGAGCTGGCCAAGAATCTTGGTAATGTGCAACAGACACTCACAGCTTTCCACTGTGCCCACCTCTCTGCCCCCCACCATTTGGTGATCGACCCATTGGACTTTCTCCTACTGTTTAACAGAATAGACTTTTTGATCAACCTGCCAGAGTGGGGCCTGCCTCTCAACGTTCTGGATATGACCAGTGCTATGTGAGTGCTCAGTTCATCTGAAAATTCAAACCCTGGAAGGGGGGTAGTGTTATGGTCACCCATAGACATACGGCCTAGTGCCAATTACAGTCTATTTTATTCTTTCTTACGAGTGCTCAGACACCCTCATTTCTCTTGCTTTTGCAGCCCACATGATCAGTCACATGATGTCACCAAGAGCAATAGATATTAAAGAGTCCAAAGATCACCTAGCCAGCATCTCAGGTATCGAAGTACCCCTTGTGGGTCACCTGACACCCTTGGTAGAAGGTTCTGGATCCCTTCAAAGCACTGCTAAAGCATGGGAACTAGTTTCCCTTTGGGCCTTCAGATAAGTTCCACTTCTCATGTGCATAGCCCAGTGCACCTTTTTCATTTTCCACTCCTTCTATTTACTCTCCATCGCTAATGCCACACAGGAGGTGGCAGTTAATCTCTGCTGTGGCAGCATAGGATTGCTGATCACTATCACCATGAGGCATAGATAAGGGCATAAGGTTTGACCACATATGGACAATTACTATACTTAGCTACCTGGTCTGTGCACATGTGGCTATACAGTTGAGTAGTATATAAAGTCCAGGAAGTAGTACTGGTAGCCCCAGCTTGTTCTCTTGGTGTTTTCCCCCTCTACCTGCTAGCCAAGCAAGGGAATAAAAGCACCTTCACAAGCCTATATACTCTACACTCACACACTTCATGCGACCTACAAACAACAAGTCTTTGTCAAGTATGCCCTTCTGATTTAGGGGTTCATATCAGTAATAGTCTGGTAAAGTAGTGGACATGTGAAAAGGTGGGATAGTAGATGACAACATGTAGAGTTAGTCGGCTGCTAGGAGAAGATGGATGTACATAAGGGGATGGAGAGATGGTCAGATAAGGACAAGGGAACTGGAATAGTTACAGTGGCTCAAAAAACTGTCTGCATGTTTGCATATTTTCCACTAAATGCAATAATCCTCAACAACCACTAAACCTTATCAAATATAATGAGTGTATCAAATGTACTATAGACTCATGGCTTTCTACACACTCAAGAATTAAGAGATTTGAATAAGATTTGATAAAATGGCAGTCATTACAAAATGACAACTCATGTAGACAGTTTTTTGACTTTATATTGTAATTGTATATATTAGACCCTAGAATACTGTAATATCATTACATACACTTGAAAAGGGTTCTATTATGTTACATTTATGTAATGGCTGGTCATTCAAACATATATAAACCCTATCATCTCATTATTATTCTATCATTCTTACCATGAAATCCATCTCTACCTTTCAAAGAAATAATATTATCTCTCTCTCCTCTCTTGGCCTTTCCTCCAGAAAAATTGCCTCCCAAACTGGCCTAGGCAAGTCTACAATATCTCAGATCCTTCAGGAGATCCAGCCAGAGAGGACTAGACATCTTGGTGGTCGCCCTTTAAAGCTTACTCCTACCAATAAACAAGCTATTGTCAAGCAAATCATTACTAGCAAGGCTCAAAATGCTGTTCAAGCCACCCATTTCATCAACACCATTATTGACACTCCTGTCTCCTCTCAGACAGTGAGAAACACCCTCAAGGAAGCCTCATTAAAGGCTATGGTGAAGAAGAAAAAGCCTTTATTAACTGCTAGTCATAAGAAAAGAAGACTAGCCTTTGCTCTCAAGTACCAACATTGGACTATAGAGGACTGGAAGAGGGTTATCTGGTCAGATGAAACCAAGATTAATAGGATTGGGTCAGATGGACAGGAATATGTATGGAAAAAGAAAGGAGAGGGTCTAATTCCTAGAGAGGTCAAAAATACAGTGAAGTTTGGAGGAGGTTCTCTGATGGTATGGGGTTGCATGGGGTGGAATGGAGTGGGGGTTTTGAGTGAGGTTGAGGGGAGAATGGATGCTGAACAGTATGTGGCAATTTTGAAGAAAGGATTGCTACAAAGCATGAAAGAATCTGGGATTTCTGAAGATGATATTATCTTTCAATAGGATAATGATCCAAAATATACTTCAAAAAGGGCTCAGAAATGGTTTAAAGAGCAAGGTATCAAGCTTTTGGACTGGCCTGCATAGTCTTCAGACTTTGCTCCAATAGAACACTCTTGGGGTCACCTCAAAAGATTACTTTCAGCTTATAAAAGTGCTTCTAAAGGAGTTCATGAATTATGGGAAAGGGTGGTGGTGGAGTGGGGGAAGATTTCTATGGAACAGTGTCAAAAGTGGATAGAAAGCACACCCAGGAGACTTGAGGCAGTTATCAAGGCAAAAGGAGGCCATACCAAGTACTAGATATATAAATTTAATAAAGTCAAAAAACTGTCTGCATGAGTTGTCATTTTGTATTGACTGCCATTTTATCAAATCTTATTCAAATCTCTTAATTCTTGAGTGTGTAGAAAGCCATGAGTCTATACAACATTTGATACACTCATTATATTTGATAAGGTTTAGTGGTTGTTGAGAATTATAGCATTTAGTGGAAAATATGCAAATATGCAGATAGTTTTTTGAGCCACTGTATATAAGGGGGACAGGAGGACAGTCAGATGAGGACAAGCAAACTGAGATGATTACATAAGGGGGATGGAGGAACAGTGAGATCAAAGAGATGGGAGAATGGTTGTAAGAGAGCAAAAGGGGAATGGTTACATGAGGGGGACAAAGATTTAAAGTGAAGGGGGGGCAGTTATATAAGGGGGATGGGGGGTTTTGGATGATAAGAGATGGTTGTATATAAGGTATAAAGGAAGGTTTAGCTGCCAGGAGTGCTCACTTACTTATGAGGGGGATGGAGCAATAGTGTAAGCAGTGATAGGATTGCTTGCAGAAGGTGGTGAGCCATGTGCAAGAGTGGAGTGAAGAGGTGAGGGTAAGAAAGCAAGGACTGAGACTCAGCCTCCAAGATGGGAATGTGGGTGGTGTTGAGAATCTTGAAGAGAGGTTCAAGATGGTGGAGATGAGGCAATGATGGCTTGAATGGCATAGATGCAGCCACTTCAGATGATGTGTTTCAGAAGCAATAGTGATCAGTTGTAGAGTATAATATGTTGATATGACTGGGCTCTGTAGAGGCCTCTAGCCTTAAATCCCACTTAGGTGATATAAGGGAATCATGGAGGCATTACACAAGCCCCATGGATTTTGTTTGTGTCCCTGCTCTCCTCCACTGCACCACCATTGCACCTCCTTCATACCCATCAATGCACCATTTCGATCCCATAACTACCCCATGGGAAAGAAATGCTGTCCTCTATTCATCTATATCTTTTATCTTTTTTTTTTGTTTTGTTTTCTATATCTTGTGCTACATGTCAAAACCACTCAGTTGTGCTGCTCAGCCTGTGACAAAAGATTATAAATTACACTTTCACAGCCCAACATGTTCCTTAGACAAGCACAGCAGTGCAAGGCTTGGAAATAAGATGCTAGATGCATTTTCATGAAGGGAGTGGTCAGATGGAGTCTGGAAAATCTGGGAACTCAATACAAAGTGCTGCTGAGGGTGGAAGCAGCACATGAGCTCCAGAAAGGATCAGGTTAAACTAGTAAGATGAAGTGGAGAATGCAAACTATCAAGTGAAGATATTGAAAGCATCAAAGTATGGCAAGGAATACCTTTAGAGTTGAGCTTTCACTGGAATGTATTTTGATATTCCTTTGATAAGTGTTGGGCTTTCTCAAAGACATCTGAACTCTGGAGATTGCATACACCAGTGTCTGACCTGGGTATGTGTTTATGTCTAGCAGGATTCATGACCAGCATATAGTTTGTTTTGCTTCTCTATAAGATACCTCAGTTGATTACCTGGGCATCACCAAGGTGAGATAGATAATATACTATATACTTCAGATTTTGAGCTATTTAACTGTCCTTAGCATCACTACCTGCTGGACAGGCCTGAGGGCTGAATGCAAGATGGACTATGTGACTCAGGCTGATGGTTGGTGGCTATGAAGGGGTGTCTGAGAAATGTATAACATTTATGAAAATGGAGAATGCACATAGACATCTATTAATATGGAGAACATGGGTGAATGTCTATAGAAATCAAATACAAAGAGGCTTATGGATTTCATGCACTGTAGGCAGGCAATGGGTATGAGAGGGGGGGAGAATGTGGGGATGGTAGAATCAGGCTCTCCAGAAAGATGCCTAGAGGTTGGCTTGCAATCAATATTCAGATAAAATAGTGTGGTGAAACTTTCCAAGCTTCTTGTTTCATAAATAGGCAGAGCAGGATTTGGATTGACACTTAGTAGTTGATGCATGAAGACTCCAGCCTAGGATTATATTTCTAACTAAGAAGAAGGTGGGGTGATAATGTAAATCAAACTACATGCTGTATTGACTATAGAGGGAATGAAGCTTAGAGAGGATGTTGTCCAATGTCTGCTCTGTGCTCTTCATCTTCACTTGCATGCTCTTCACCTCTGGAGATATAGCCAGCATGTTGGCTTTGAGCTTTGGTAGTGATTGAGTGAACTGCTTAAATGGCTGCTCAGATTGTGATGGGTTGTTCATAGACAGCCTCCAGGGTATGATGATCAATGGGTTGGGTAATGTAAGTGGTGATGCCTTCTACTCACTCTTTTTCTCAGAAGGGGTGGGTTTAGAACCTCAATATCATCTTGATTGTTAGTATCCTAGGATAGGGTGTGTGGCAATGTCTGTTTTCTATCAAGTGTCATTGTCTTCAAGACTATGGATGGGTCAGTATCTGTAAGCTTGAAATGAAAATGATATTATATACATTATGGGCTAATATTCTTGTCCACTGCCTCTCTCTTCCCTCTTCCCTCTTGTATGTTCTTGTCTGCTAGATTTGGTGGAGCTCTATTGGATCTATTTATAGTGGCTGCAGATATGGCCTGAAATGGCTCAATACTATTGTTTAGCATCTGCATACTGTTTATATGGCATCTGGTATGTCACCCTGTTTAGGTTGTCATCCACCTTGTTGATTGTCTATTGTCTGTTGTAATATGGATTGCTCTCATCTTTGGTATCCTTTTAGAAAGGTATGAGCTGTGGAAAAATATGAGCATTCAGGGAGCACCTCTGTGTTGTGGATCTAATGTGCATAGGTGGGTCTATACCAAGCTTAGATGCCAAGTCAGTGATGCTGAACTCAGTGCAAAGGTCCAGCATTGTTCATATATGGGTATACATAGGAGGGGGGAGGAAGGGAGGGGGAGAGAAATGTATGGAGATGGTGGGGGGGGACAGAGTGGCATGGAAGGGGGAATGGTGAGATAAGGGGGACAGGAATGTCTCTAGGGGTGGAGATGCAGACTCATAAGGATAGATGAAAATGGGGTTAGAATTACATAGATGCTATTTTCTCAGATTTAGAAACTTCTAAATCTAAGTTACATTCATGTAACCCTAACCCCATTTTCATCTTATACTATTAAACAAAAAACTAAAAAAGTAGCATTCATCTAATCTTCATTTCATTTCTAATCTATATCACTATCACCTATACATTCTAATCTTCCTTGTTCATCCCATATTTCAATCTCTACAAAAATATCATACTATAAGATATATGCTATATTATTCAAAACAACTCCTAACATAATCACCATAAAATTCTTTCAAGTAAACAACCACACACTCTTTCCATCCCAAAATACAATATATCAATCCTCACCCTATCCAATCATTTAACATTCATCCCTCTTATCTTTTTATAGTACATATTCTGGAAGATATAATATATAGCTATTACAGATGTTTCTTATATTCAGCACATCAGAACATCTATCCAGTACACATTCTACACAAGTCAATATATAGTTATTACAAATGTTTGGTCAACCAGAATATCAGCCCAAGAAGTTCTAGTAGTATGATATATATGCTATATAAGTCAATAGGTAGCTATTACAAATCTTCTGCATATTTGCCACATTAGAACACATGTCTAGGAGATCTAGTAATGTAGTAACCCTATCCAATCATTTAATATTCATCCCTCTTATCTCTTTCTCACAATTTCTTATTCATTCATCACAACTTCTTCTTTTCC
>JBBPUK010000281.1:1396-21560 GCA_038094635.1 Tylopilus cervinicoccineus
ATCCACTCGAAACGACTGAAAAAGGAGCTGCCGAGGCTGCAAAGGAGGGAAGGCCTATGGGGGTGACCACGATATGTGAGGTCGACAGCATCCTTGAGTGTTGATATTGCATCCTCGAGGTCACTCTGCTCTCCGAGCCGTTGGAAACGAGCTAAGAGAGAGTTTCCAAGGCTGCTGAGGTGCGCAGGCCTGTGGGGGTGACCATGAAGAGTGAGGCCAACAGCGTCCTTCTGCCTCGAAATTGCATTTTCGAGGTCAGTCAGCTCCCCAAGACACCCGGAACGAATATAGAAGGCGTTGCCGAGATTGTTAAGATAAGTGGGCTTTTCAGGGTGACCACAAGGAGTGATGTCAACGGCGTCCTTGAGTATTGAAATCGCATCCTCGAGGTCATTCAGGTTGCCAAGTCGCATGAAACGATGTTTGAGGAAATTGCCAAGGTTGTGAAGACGGCCAGCTCTGTTTGGGTGACTGTAAGGGGTGAGCTCAATAGCATCCCCGAGAGTCGAAATTGCTTCCTCCAGGTCCCTCAATTCCCCTAGACGCTCGAAACGAGCTTTACAGGAATTCCCAAGGTTGTTAAGATGGCCGGGCTTGTGAGGATTACTGTGAGGCACGAGGTTAACAACCTCCCTGTACACCGAAATTGCATCCTCGAGATCATTCAACTCTGCGAGGCGCGTGAAACGAAGAAAAAGAGAGTTGCCAAGACTGCTCGCAAAAGTGGCCTTTTCAGGATGTCCAGAATAGGTGAGACTAACAGCATCCCTGTGCTTTGAGATAGCATCCTCTAGGTCACTCAGCTTCTCAAGGCGCTCATATCGAGTGAGGAAGGAGTTGCCGAGATTGTTGAGATGACCAGGTTTGTCAGGATGACCGCCAGGGATAAGATCAACAGCGCCCTCTTGTAGCAATATTGCTTCCTCAAGGTCGTTCAGCTCCCCAAGACGCTCAAAACGAGTCAAGACGGAGGCGCCGAGGTTGCCAAGGTAACTGGCTTTGTCTGGGTGACCTTGAGGGGTCAAGTCAACAGCATCCTTGAGCATTGAAATTGCCTCTTCGAGATTACTCAACTCTCCGAGATGCTCGAAACGGTCCGTCAAGGAGTTTCCAAGGTTGTTAAGACAAGCAGGCTTGTCGGGGTGACAGTCAGGGATGAGGCTAACCGCTTCTCTCAGCATCGAAATTGCTTTCTCGAGGTCATCCAGCTTTCCAAGGTGATTGAATCGAGTTTGTAATGCAAAACCAAGATCCCCTAGTCTTGTGTGATCAACAGGAGTAGAACTCCGCAATCGCTCTAAAATTGCGATCGCCTCTTGCAGATCAGCCATATCACCGAGTCGTTCGAAGCTGTGCAACAACTGATCAACAAGCACCAGTGGGTCCTCATTTAAGTGTGGAACCAGGTCCTCCGTCACAAGTGATTGGCCATCTGCCTCAACAGCGCTGAATCTACTCCCGGTATGTAGTTTGAATGGTGGTGTTCTTGATCCGTGCTGAGCCTGTTCTTCTCCAGAACTTGGCGCGCTCGAGTTCTCGTCCATTATAGCTTGACTACGAAGGCTTAAAGATTAGCTGTCGAGGTAAGGATCATTGTGAGACTTGCTTCAAACGCCTTCAAGCTAGCACTCGGCGCTTAATATTGTAGACAGTGAATCATGGAGTCCGTGAGAGAACTGCAGCGGCATGAAACTACGTGCGAAGCTATCGCGGGACAAGACCATGTACGGGTTAGTTTGGATAGGCAAATAAGTACAGAAGTAACTCACCTCAGTCGTCGTGAACAACGGACTGAGGTGTTCTACAAAGCAACAAATTGTTTATATACGAAATAGAATCTATAGTGCAGCAAAGGGGATAAAGCATATGAGCAGGATCCGTACACAGGAATACAGGAAGGATTAAGTACGCGAGACGAATAATGTGCTTGTAGAATGGTACAGATACAATGAAGAAACACACGCGAGAACTGTAGGCGAAGTGCTCCGTATGCAAGCTGGTTATGCAGTCGGTCCGGTTGACGAGGCTGCGCGCGTGCTTGCTAATTCCAACAGTCCGAGTCTGCGAGAGCAGTTCTGCAATGCGCAAATATTCAATTGATACATATATCAGGGTGACGCTCGCAGAGATGACGGATTTGGTAGTATAGTGAGTTCGACGGGCACAGTTGTGTTACGTAATATCAGTATCTCCGATCACATGATTTAAGTCCACTGGCGGGATCTGGGCCCTTCATACACCGGCCATGATCTCTACTTGAAGGTAAGTCGATCATCCATGTAGAGTTAGTAATGACAGAGCATACAACATGGAAATGATAGACAAACACAACATAGGTATATTACTCACAGACCCACATGGATAAACGGAACCCAGTCAACGAACGACACACCCTGATCCCGAAGAACATTCACCGTTTCACGTAGCGCCAGCGCAGCCTCCCGATAATCTGGCCTCCTATCTTCCTGAAACAGGTACACATACACATTCGCCGCCATGTAAGGTGCGGTCCAATCGTTGATCGACCACATCGTCCCAACGACGCCACTGTACCCCGCAAACAACATCCCCGCCGCGATATGTAGGGCTTCGTCCGCGAGACTCCTGTCACCCTTGGCCGTCTGACATGCAGAGAGAAACGCAAGTCCACCGTGGGGACGCCGCAACGCAATCATGTTCCGCAGTGTTAGGCGACGTTTATCTGCGAGGCAAAGTCCACTGTCGATCGGACTAGATGCATCTTGGATACCATGGCACGCAAAGTGAACCCAGTCCGCTTTTTTCATCCAGTCAAGCACTTCCTCGACTCTGCCGTCAAGCTTGTTCTTAGATGATGGCAGGCCCGTGGTGACACATGCCATGGGTGAATCCTCAATTACTTCCTCAATGAGTTTCAACTCAGTGTCCACCTGCGAAAGTGGTTCTTCGCCATCTGTTGGCGGTTGACCAACCACGAGGAGGTGGAACTCTTTATTAGCTTTCACGGCGGGGTTGGGTGACGGTGCAAGAACGGCAAGAGTAGGAACATATGACGACACGACGAAATCGTGTACTTTGTGCCCAGGTTGCAAGTACGCGTCGTCATAGAAGCCAGCTGCATGGATAGGAAGAAACACGAAAGGGCCGGTCGGACACCAAAAAATCCGTGATAGGTCTCCTGGTATCTGCTCGCAGGCAAGATAAGCTAGTTGTGAATTCAAGCGACATCGGATCACGTACTGAGAATGCCAATACATCCAGGACTGGTTTGACGACGCATTTCCACAAGGGCGATAAGAAGGATTCCCAGGTGATATCCTCACATGGCACACTTTTCTTTTCACTCGCGTGACGAATTAGATCATTCATCGTGTCCCGAAGCGCGGCGGATTGCTCGAGAGTGAAGTTGGGAAGGGGGACATGAATGACATGGTCGACATCAGCAAGGACAATCAACGCATCGCATCGAGCTTCTGCAGCATTGAGCAGGACCACAGGCCCAGAATGCGCTGAAGTACGGAGCTGGGAGAACTCTTTGTGAAGGAGGAATCGCTCGAAACCAGTCAACTTCCTAATCTCCTGGAGCAGTTTATCTCGCTTGATCGCGAGCACATGGTGGCTGTGAGCCTCTTGTTGTAACGACCCCGACATATGATGCAGAGTGCTTGGAGTCTGTTCCAACCCAGACAGTGCAGACAACGATTTTTCGCGAGCGGCGCCAGCATTCTCCAATGCGGCAGACAGATCCCGAAGTCTACGAGCAAGATCTGGATGAGCAGACGACAACTCTTCATAAGAGCTACGAAGCTGAAACAACTCCCCCCACACGATCGAGCGTCCTTGCTCGAGCCACTCCACGGCGGTTTCCGCGAGTCCTACATCCAAGGCCGCAGCTGCTGCCTCCCGTACCACATCTGCTCCTTGTGCGAGTTCAGCGTAACGGTGTGAAAGAGACAAGCCGATCCATGCGAGCTGAGGAAGAAGACCGATTGCGACAGAATATGCATGGAGAAGAGAGTGATGACGTATATGCCGAGCACACAAAATCCATTTCTGTGCTGCATAAAATCGAACATTGATGGGTCCGACGGGTGCAGAAGCAGCATGCGAATATAGGGGAATTGCTTGCTGGACGTCCTTCTGCTCTCCAAAGCAGTAAAAACGAACGAGGTAGCAATTAGCAAGGTTGTTGAGAAAGGCAGGCCGTTCGGGGTGACCTTCAGGGATGAGGTCAACAGCATCACGGAGCACCGAAGTTGCATTCTCAAGGTCAACCAGCTCCCCGAAATGTTCGAAACAGTCTATTAACGAGTTGCCGAGGTTGTTGAGACAACGGGGTTTGTCAGGGTGACTATGAGAAAGAAGGCTAACGGCATCCACTTGCATTGAGATTGCATCCTTGAGGTCACTCGGCTTCTCCAAGGACAGAAAACGATCCCTCAAAGCAGTTCCGAGATTGCTGAGATGGCCTGGCTTGTCAGGATGATTGTCGGGTGTGAGTTTGACAGCATCCTTGTACTTCAAAATGGCTTCCTCAAGGTCACCTATCTCCCTGAGGCGGCCATAACGGGCTTTGAAAGAGTTTCCAAGGCTCTTAAGACGAGCAGGTTTCTCAATATGACCGTGAAGGGTGAGGTCTACAGCGTCCTTGTACCTGGAGATCGCATCCTCAAGGTCGCTCAGCTCCCCTAGGTGCTGAAATCGAATGAAGAGAGAGTGGCCGAAGCTGGTAAGCGAGTGGGGCTTGTCGGGGTCCCCATGGGGTGCAATGTCAACTGCATTTCTGAGTATTACAATCGCTTCCTCGACATCACTGAGTTCTCCCAGGTGCTTGGAACGAACGAAGAGGGAGCTACCGAGATTGTCAAGATGGGCAAACCTCGAGGAGTGATCAAGAGGGGTGAGTTTAACAACATCTTTGTATATTGAAACTGTATCATCAAAGTCCCTTAGCTTTTCCAGGCGTTGGAAACGAGCGAACAAGCAGTTGCCGAGGCTGTTAAGACAGGCAACCCTCTGAGGGTGACCATGGGCAGTGAGGTCAACAGCACTGCTCTGCCATGAAATCGCATCCTGAAGGTCTTTCAACTCTCCAAGACGTTGGAAACGAGTCAGGAAAGAGTTGCCGAGGTTGCACAAATAGCCAGGCTTGTTAGGACCATCACGAGAAACGAGGTCGAGGGCGTCTATGTACCTCGAAATACCATCTTCAAGGTCACTTAGCTCCCCATGGACCTGAAAACGAAAGAGAAAAGCATTGCCGAGATCGTTGAGATGGTGTGCCCTGTCAGGGTGGTCGTAGGGAATAAGTTCCGCAGCATCCATAAGCGTCGAAACTGCGTCTCCGAGGGCATTTAGGTCCCCAAAGCGCCGAAAACGGGTGAGAAAGGCGTCGCCGAGGTCCTTGAGATGGCGGAACTTGTCAGGGTGAACAGGAGAGGTAAGGTTAACAGCACCCCTGAACATCGATATCGCATCCTCGAGGTCATCTGGATTTCCGAGGCGCTCGAAACGAAGGAACAAGCAGCTGCCAAGGATATTCTGGCGCATGTGCTTGTGAGGATGGCCATAAGGAGTGAGATCAACAGCATCTCGGTATGCTGAAATTACATCCTCGAGGTCACTCAGCTCCTTTAGGTGCATGAAACGAACGATGAAAGCGTTTCCAAGGTTGTTGAGACAGTCAGGCCTGTCCGAACGACTGCGAGGAATGAGGTGAAGAGCATCTTTCTGTCTTGAAATGGATTCATCGAGATCTCTTAGCTCTCCAAGGTGACCGAAACGATGCGATAATGCGATACCAAGGTTCATTAATCCCGCACAGTGCCGTCTGTCCCAAACCGTGGTGGACTTGATCAATTTCTCCGAGAGAGTAATTGCATGTTGCAAATCGGCTATATCCCGCGACTGTTCATAACGGTCCAGCAGCAAAAGACTTGAAACCGATGGGTCCCCGCTCGTCAAGTATGCAGCTGAATCTTGCTCTACAGATAATTCACTGTCCTCCTGAACTAGGTCCACTCTACGTCCGGCATGCAGTTGAAGCATGAAAGCCGCAACTTGCTTTTCATCTGCAGAGCCTAGCGACATCGCCTCATGAAGCAATGACTCAGCCTGAGCACTTTCAACTTCGTCCTTCCACCTCTCCGATCGTGCAAAATGCACCATCGCGAGATGAATCAACGTAGAGGGTCGGTCAAGGTGGCCAACAGGGCGGGCGGCAAGTGTGTCACGAAGCAGGTTAAGGGAATCATCGATGGAGGCGCCCGTGTCGTCAACTTGAGAGTGGACGAATTTTGCCATTGCTAGGTTTGACTGAGCAGCTGCGCGAGCAGGATGGTCGAGCGAGCAAATGGCAAGCGCTCGCTCAAATTCTTCAATGGAATGCCCTAAATCTTGTCTTTCTTCATGTTTTTGGTAACGCAAGAGAGCCCTGTGGCCACGATCTGTTGCCTCCTCTAGTTCTCCTTGCAATTCGGTGTATAACTATGGGCATATGGTGACTAAATTGGATCGTGTCAACTCTGGTTGCGTACTTACACAATGATGGACAGGGCTTCTGGACGCCAGTGAATCACCGCTCGCGCATTGCTGTTCCGTGGTGATCAAAATGGAAGAACACGAGGAGATGACCTCCCCATCTCTTGGGAAGAAAGTAAACGCTGCCATGTTTCAGTATCCAGACCGTTGCGCAAAGTACTATCTAACTCACGGATGCCTTGCTCGCTACGACACAACAGCTGTTCCATGGTGATGATCAACTTTCGCAGCAGCTCCCCAGTACCCAACATAGGTTGCAATTCGAAGGACGCATAGACCTCCAGATGAATGATGGCAGACAAATCCGATGGTCTGCGAACGCTGTCAGGACGGGCTCTGACTGGAGAGAGTAGATCATACAATGGGATCGAGCTGTTCCATTTGACACCTTCATTGACGGCGGACCGCTTATTGTTGATTCTCCATTCGAAGCCGCTGTGACGCACCACGGCGTAAAAGCCGGCGGGGAGTCGTCTGAGGCCAAGAGCGACTTCCGTCGCTCGGATACCTAGGATGTCGATCATTTCATAAGCAATCTACGCCAGCCGTCAAGGGGGGTTCGTACTCGCGATAATCACCCCTTCGTCCTCAGGGCACAAGGAAGAGGGTGCATGATGTTGCTCCGCCCTTGAATCACGTCTGAGTAGTTCTTTGCCAGTCATCTCAGCGCTACTTCGATGGAGGGACGTACCGTACCTGAACCTTTTAAGTGGCACCCACAGCAAAGGGAATCTTGATCCGACAGTCGCGGAAGGCAGTGCACAGTGCACAAGCGGCAGACTCTGTAATCGGCGGACGACACACCCGACCACAGGATTGCCAGAAGCAGCCACCCGCTTTGAAGTCGCCCAATCACTGCACCTCGCTCGCTCAAAGATCTCTCGCACATTCGAAAAGCAAAATGAGAGTCTCGTTTCATGCACCCGTGGCCGCATACAAGGACGCCAACATACAGAAGGTGTAAAAAAAAAAAAGCCAAAACTGCGCGGCGCCTCTCACCGGTTCTATGAGCGCGCGTGAGTCATACCCGGTGGGGGAAATGAAAGCGCACGAAAAAGCACACGGACCTTGACGAACCCGATCGCGGCAGACTTTTCGCGGAAACATTGACGGCACAGGTCAAGACCATACTTCCGAATGAGACCCGCCTGGTGCGCGCAGAGGCGGCTAGACGTGCAACAACGACAATTGAGGGGTGAGATATATGCAGTCAGGCGCAGTAGTGCGTCGAGAATGCAGACACGACATCGTCACAGTGAGAAACGCGGATCCGACCGATCGAGGATGAGTACTACTCACCACTGACGACTACCCTTGCCAAACTTGCGGGGACGAGAGAACCAGACAGCGTCGTGTGTCATCTTTTTTCGCTTCTTTGAGACATAAATACAACGAAACATGTTCAACGGTTGATCGTGCACACCTTGCAACGTCGAGGACGATCGAGATAGCCTTGTCGCAGGAGACAGGGTGACTTGGTGTAGTGTCCATATTGGGAAAAAAACTGTATAGGTGGCTGAAACAAAGTTTGCATCCGTTAAGATCACGTGGCAAGACCCCTTCAAGTTTGATCAGAACCAGGGGTTACAGTATACCAATTATGATCCAATCAGCTGTGCGAGAAGCCCAAGAATTCACCCCTTTTGATTCCAGAGTCGATAGTACATGAATAAATAACTACATTATTCAAGATAATAAGACATGTTCTTCAATCATATCACACATTCAGACAATAGTCCAATGTCCAGGTCGTTCATAAACAATGAAAATAATGAAAGAGAAAAACACAAAAATCATTGCTTCTCCAAATCGCTCACGTACCTCCCTGCACCATATCCCGCACCAGTAGCGCCATCCCTACCATATGCCCCGACATCATGATCATACTCCTCCCCCTCATCCGACACCCGCGGATCCGGGTTGGTGACCGACAGCGTGGCCTTGGGCAGGTCCTTGGACACTCGCGGCGGCGCTGGCAACGCAGTACCCACTCCAGAGTCCACTTGTAGATGCCGCGATGGTGATGTAGAGAGCGAAGGCAAAGACGACCCGGACGGCTTCTTCAACATCAACGGACTCGTATCCGCAGGCCCAAACTCGGTTACACTCGGAGACCGCACCTGTTGTCTCCGGAAAGCGGCCGCCGAGATCGTCCGCGCCCCCCCGCCAGGACTCGTCCCGCCCGAGCCGTCCAAGGACGACGTCGAGCTTGCCATCAGTGGTGACGAAAATGGCGGCGTAAGGCGTGGGTATTCAGGTGGTGGCGAACGTAACAAAGGGGACGTTGACCTGAGTGCTGTCGGTGAACCCGCACTACCACCGCCAGCGACAGACGTCGTGACAGTAGGCAGGGGCGATGGCGCGGGAATTCTTCCAGAAATACTCTCGCTCGATGCATGCCCAGGGTGTCGTTTCTCTGTCATCAGTGGCCCACTTCTACCTCGACTGGCGAATGGTGGGTTGGGAGGCAGGATCGGAGACGGAGGGACAGAGCTTGGTGGTGTTTTGCCCAAAGGAGAGGACTGTAGTGGGGGCGACGAGCGTGGATATTGCGCTGTAGCTTGAGTCTGCCCTGGCATCGTCGATCCGTATCCTGGCTTCGGCGTCGCATATCCAGTCGCTGTCAACGGCGGGGCAACCGCACTAAATGCCAATGCATCCATCGCGCGCGAGACTTCGCGTGCCGCAGCCGTATTGCGTGCCCGCTCCTCTGCCCATTCATCCGTCTGCGTCTCCTCGTCTTGGCCACCACTCCTTATACTGTACAAACTTTGTCGTCGGTGCGCGGAAGGTCGCTGAATATCAGTTGCGCCTGCGTCTGCTGACGGCGGTGGGACACGTGGAATTCGCCATTGACTCTCTGCACGCGACAGCGACGTGGTGCTGCCAGATACCGCATTCGTCAATACCGGTGTTTGAATGGGTGTCGTGCCTCGCTCGTCATAGGTAGTCTTGTTCACATCGACGTTTGCCTCCCTGCCACTGTTCGGGTCGTCTTCACGATGCTTACCATCCCCGTCGACCCCTCCCTCCTCTCCAAAAGATTGACCGTCACGATCGTAAGCTGAGCCGTCCTCCTCTTCCCCATCCCGTTCCGAGGAAGAAGTAAGTCGCTGTGAAGGCACATCCGTGCTCGAAGATGCCGGACGATCAGAATGAGCACCATCCTCACCCTGACCCATTTTATCATCCCAAGCCCTAATCGCAGCCGGCGCTGCACCCGGCGGAAGGCATGGCGGTGAAGTGCTCCTTCGCGTTGCTTTTCTGGTCCCTTCTCGTTCCTCCGTGTGCAGAGGTGCGCTCGCGTGTCCGTTTGTCACTGTGCCGTGAAATTCGCTCTGAGCTATTCGTCCCACGGCCCCAGTGATGGGTTCGTATCTGGGCACAGGTTCGTCGGGGCCGGTATGTCCGAGTGAGGTGGCCTCTTCAAGCGTAAACCCACGATGGGATTGAGACAGGGCGTCAACAATGGATGCCATCAACGATTGATTCTCCTCGGTTCGAGCCACTCCAGCGTCTTGTGGCGTTGAGTGCGGCAGTGGCCGCGCAGGACCCACTGACGACGCCGGGGAAGGATCACGCTCCTTGTTCGCGGGTAGCGATGAGAACTGCGGAGTAGCATGCGTCGATGGTGCGTGTACCCCGAGTTCGTCGACGGAAGCACGCCGCCTACTCTATAACACACGGATATGTCAGCATGCATGTTCCTCGAGACGTGTTGCACGACAGCAGCATGGCAAGACACCAGCCTCCAGGAAACAGCAAGGCAACATAGACACGGACATACCCGAGGTGGAGGTCCGGGTGGCGGATTGTAGCTGGGCGCACCCAACGTGAGTTCACTGCCTACCAAAGGAGGGGGAAGGAAGGATGATTGAGCGAGAGGTTCTTGAGAGGTCGGAGCTGGGAGATGAGAGACGGGTGCAGAAGTAGGGACGTGTCCAGAGGGATTACCGGATAAGGTGACCTGCGAAACTGCATGTTGCGCCTCGACAACCAGGTCACCTACACGACCATGGGCACTATAGTACGCGCGGGGCAGGCCTGGTTGTGTGACGTCCTCGGGGATGGACTGCGTGAGGACAATGAAACTTTTAGAGAGGTGTGAATGTGATAATAACACGCAACTTGCCTGTATGATTTGTCTGCCCATATCACCCACGATCTGAACATGTCACTGCTCAAGGAGAAAGCATGAAAGGAAAGAGCGATGTACGCACCATGCCCTTTTCGCAGCATTCGACGAGACCACCGAATTTAAATCCCATCCAATCCCGTGTGCACTTGCGTTTATAATCACCTAGTTCGGCCTCTTCACGAACAATCTCCCCGTCCATAGCTCGCATTTCTTCACGCAGCTTGTTGAGGATGTCCGTTTGTGCGCTGAGGTTCTTGTGTTCGGGACTCATCTTGTTGAGCTTCTTCTCTGCAGCCTCTGCGGATGCGCCGACACGCCGACGCCGTCGACGGAGGTCATCGAGGGCTTCTTCTCGGGTTCGCACGGATTTCATGCTGTCTCGAATGGTGTGATGGAGGGAGGAGTACGTCGAAAGCGCAGCTGCAAAGAGCACCAGTATGGTCGACGACGCAGTGAGGATGTCCTGAGAGAGACAGTCACAAGGCGACTCAACGCATAGAGATGGTGGACGTACGCCGAGATCGTCGCCCTCTCCTTGACCCCAAATCCGAAGTGCATCCCCGGCCTTGACGAGATCCGCCCTCAGCTTCTGTAACCTGGGGACGGACGTCAACTTGGAGCAGGGGCACACGAGTGGACATACGTGGTGAGGACCGTCTTTTCGGCGGTAATGAGGTCTTGGAGTGGCCGGAGGTCGGAATGGCCGGCGAGCGCGGGTATGGTGGTGTTGTGCGCGATCTTTGTCGCTGCCGACTTGAACATGGCTATCGACCAAGGACCCCTGGTGAATGTTGGTTCTGGTGGTGCTGCTGGTTGGTGGTGGAGAGGCCTTGCACGTGCTGTGCCACGATGAGACTAGCCAATAAGACATCCGACTGCGCTTGCACTGCCGGGGCTGACCACACATAATCCTACAAGAAACTCGCCAACACCCGGAAAGACCAGGCGCGAAATGTCAAAGGTATTGTCGGATCAGTCGTGATACGCCCACCAGTGGCGTGTACCAGACTCTGTCATCCGGTGCTCCTAATGCACAACCGGTTGATGGACCTGTCGACAATACAAGTCATGATTGGACTTCGTAGATACCTCATCTGGTTGACCATATCCCACTTTGCAAGCTCGGTCAGTGCTTCGTCACTGCCATGATGATCAAATAGCGCGGAGGCTCGGGTCCAAAGTTGGTCCGCCCTCTTACGCAGTTGCGCCCGTAACTTGGTCCGTTCTAGCACCGCAGACAATGAGCTTCATGAAACTAGGACGTGGGTGTTGCATTCTACCGTCTTCATCGTAATGCTGGCCCGTACGGTATGTCTATTGAGCGCTATCCTCGTTACTGCAGTCGCATCAATGTATTACAGTGCCTGGACTGCAGGTGAAAGTCAACGTAAGTATACTGATGCGGGCATAGCCTCTCTACAATCCAAGTTATATAACTCGACTCGTCAGCATGGTTGCTACCCACCCGAGGGTCCGTGTCCCCCCATCTTCCCACATCATGCACCAAAGTGTTTCTTCAGCTGAGTATGCGCACTCAGCGCTTATTCTCGAAATCGCCCGGATGTGCCAGAGTTGGTCTCCCTCTTTTCCATCACAAGTCATGTTCATGAAAACTGCTTCCCAGCGGCTGGTTCCGTTGTTGTCCTGTATGATCATGGTAAATACTGCAACCCTGTGGCCCCGATGTTCGTTTACCGTGCGCTACATAGTCATCAATTTTGGTCAAGAGGTAAAAGGCTAATGCTGTGGTTCTCGTGCTATGCATGGACTGACCATCCAATTGATTAGGTAGATCATGTCTGGGTGCGTGCATTCGGCTTGGTACTGTTATCGATACCACAACAATGTATCCCTGGTAGAGTCATCCCTTCAGTTTCGGAAGTATTAATTATATACTGGTATGTCAATCCCAATCCGAGTACACCCTCGAAGGAACCAATGCTATTCCCCAGATACGTTACATTGGTGATGCGCTGGCCATGTGAGTCATAAACATCCCTTTCTTGATATCACTTCATCCGATGTGTTTAGTTTAAATATGAACAGTATGGCGCAATCATGCCCCAGACGAGCTTTACTGAGCTTTCCGCAGCTTTCCTTGGAGGATTCCATACTTTGAAGGTATGTAAATCTTTGGATCAACTCACCATGTTTCCTATGTCAATGACATGACAGTTGTATGTCACCTTTTGCTGTCCCCACCCAAGACGAACTCATGGACGCTCTGACACGCACAACATTCTACAGCTGTGAGTAACGTTCCATCATTTATGTCTTGTTCCTCTCAGTTTTTCCCAAGGCAAAATGTACTTTTTCGCCCAGTCGTGGCTCGGTATTCTAGTGTTGTTCCTGATCCAGCGTGCGTCCTATGTCGTCTAAATTCTTGATTCATTTTTGATCCTCTTCAAGTGACCCTTCAAGTTCGATTATATGCCTTGTACCGAGAATCGAGGAAAATCCTCGCGCTCATGATTTTCGGTTACATGTGTGAGGTTGCAGCCATGTTGACCATCCTGGCTTTTCTCGATGCATATTCAGAGAGTACGTTTGTGTGGTTTCTCTCGTCTCTCCGTTCGCGCTGACAAATTCGTGGACAATCTATTCTAAACATAGTCACGAACGAGATTCTTCCGGAGCTGTACATCTGTGCCAACACGCGTGGCCCACCGTTTTACGAACCGTACATCATCTGGTTGCCTGTGGTCATATACGACGGTATACTATGTCTGCTTGCCGTGTGGCATGGTGTCCGCAATTGGATGTCAGGACTCCACTCCAAACGGTTGAATGGGGTGTACATTGCAGACGTCCTCATCGAGGATAACCTGGGCTACTTTTTGTGGTACGTATGCTCACTTCATTATGATCTCTACGGTGACAATGACACATCAGAAAACAGCATATTGCTGGTGTGCACTATCAGCGTCATTATCGCACAAAGCCTCGGGGTATGTATTACGTTCCTACTTTCTCCACACAACACTCGATGATGATCCCTCCCTAGGATGTATGGGCAGAGATCTCCGAGGAATTCCCGGCCCCGATGGAAGTCGTAGTCGGATGTCGATTGATTCTCAACCTCCGATCGTCCCTCGCACAAGACAAACAGAGGGAAGATCATTACACCCGAGATGATGCACCATGGATGGTTCTCCACCCTCTCTTGAGCCCATAGTACATGTATTCAGTGAGTACCTGGTTTATCGTTCACCTCCGTGTGTACAACGTTTCTTCTAGTACGCATGTCCGCTCTGATTACGATCTTCGATCTGTGTTACGACTACCACTCTTTTCGCCTCTCCATATTACCATCATCGGAGCAGGCTCTGTATTCCGTCTTTACTGTATTTTCATTACCTAAATAAACGGTTACCTCACCTCCTTGGAACGGGCACACACTCGCACTTGGACCCTATGGATGGAATAGTGGTTCATTGGTCTTGCCCCGATCCGCTCTTCTCTCGTTTGTCACATTCTCGACACTGGAGCATATTCCAACGATCACATCCACGAACCATGGCCTCACTGCACTTTTTAGCCATATATAAGTAATTAGACACTCTGAGCCCAAATGACCACTGAAGCAATGGACTTCATTTAGATTACCTATGCATTTATCCTGCATAAGCAAGTACTTTATCAGACCTTATTAGCCAGCTTATGACTACTGACGTGACTTGGGAGTTTTCGATGGCGTTCAAAAGTTGCCCTTGGCTCGTGCAACTATTCCATGGTGAATCAGTCTAGAGGTCGAACCTATGATCCATTGCGTGTGTCCGACAATAGATTCATTCATTTAGCTGATCACGAAGAGGAGTCAGCGCGCCAGTGATGCTCATCGCATTGAACTATGCGTATCATCAACCGCGAGAGAGTAAGAAGATCAACTTGGCACGTGCTGTCAGCTAATAACGAGTCGGACCTGTCACGTGAATCCTAGCATTATGTAACTGAATGTCATGCGCGACATTCGGTGTGGCTCGTGACGTTGCGGCTCTCACCGGCTTTCGTTCGTTGCCTATGGCGGTACAGGTTTTGTGAGCGTTCTCCTGGTTAGTCTCCCATATCATAGACATATGAGCTCGGCCTCTCCCAGGCATCGCTCATACGTTCAGGGCGCCAACCGTATCGTGAAAAATGACGCTCGAGCAGGCAACCACATGTGCTGACGACGAGATGTCTCACCGACATTCCATTCGTCGGAGTCGGTCGGAGCCAGGTCTACAACAAAACGGATTGGGCGTGGTTCGTAAGGCCTGTGAGAGTGTCGTTCCAAGTATGTCACCTCCGCTAGCCACCCGCTCAGCAACCTTGGCTGACAGTGTTGAGATCCGGGTCCACCTGGTGAATACATGAGCATCCTCATTTCATACTTTCGGAAAGTCTCTGCGGAAGGTGTGAGCAGCCTAGGAGTAATTCCTATGGTGAATTTGCCTTCGTTGTATTGCATGAATCTGGGCGCTCAGAACACGTCCCACTTGTTGATGCACTTCACCGCAGCGATGGCTGCCTCTGTGCTAAAACTATCATAACAGGTTTATGAAACGGAACGAATAAAACGGGCTGACGATCTTCTGTCAAATTGTCATCTATAACTATGTCAATCGCTGATGACGGTTCAAATGCTGTTGGTATTCAACGGAGATGCACAATCCCCTTCAAGGATTCGTGAATCATTCCACTTCACGTTGTGCGGTGCTGACAGCGGCGGTGGCGGCGACTCATTCTCCGAGTTGTGAAGATAACGCCTGAACGGGGAGCTGTGCGTGGGCGCTTAACGGTCCAATGCTTCTCTTAACCATTTTTGCTCATATTACCCGGCTGAAGGGGGGAGGTATCCGCCATGTGCCGCACTGATTTTTTTGCAGTCTGTCGGTACACTATCCGTGCCTGGTATAGCCCGACACGTTTCATCGCCCTCAGGGACGCGGTCTGCATGGCGCTCTTCGTTGGTGAATCTGCGACCGGCTGCCGTGCGGTTGGTGTTACTTTGGCCATTCACAAGAACTAAGAATACCTCCACGTTGGCGGCCCGGGTTGCCGACACGGGACACCCAAGATATCAGCCACACGACCTGTGCAAGAATTCTCTGATCTACGGATTAAGATACACGATACTTAATGCTGTTCTTCCGGTCAAAGTCATGCACCGCAACAATGTCTCACTTCAATAGGTCCGTCGGTTCGGACGATAACCGGAATGTAGGTCTCAATGAAACATATAAATAATTTCAGAAACTTGGACCAGAACGACCAGAGACCGCGCTCAACTCCTTGAAGCATCATGACTGTGCAACACTCATCCTTTGGGCTGTCCGATATCGGATATCACCTTTATACTATCTTCCTTTTCACAGAAAATGACGTCGTAACTGCTGTAATTCCGGTGGTAGGTCTAGTGCTGGCATCCCTGTATTGCGACTCACTCTATACCCTAGTTACTGTTTGCAATTGCCTCGGCACCACTATGCAGCCCTCTTCACATCTTGCCTACTCTCATATGGATTTGGCTCCATATCCTGCAGTTCAACCTTGCAAACCAGATTAAGGCGCCGGAAGAAGACAAGGTGAACAAACCCTCGAGACCGCTTCCGGCAGGGAGAATTTCCGTTCACAATGCGACGATTCTCCGGTGGCTCATTGCCCCACTATGTCTGGCATACTCGTCGCTCTACAGTATCCAACTAGTGTTTTCGAGCCTCGAGATGCAGTTGCTTACATATTGGTACAACGAGATGGATGGTGACAAGAACTGGCTATCGAAAAATGCCATCCTTGCTCTCATGTACGGTTGCACTGAACTCGGGAGTACCCTCGTCGCAAGTGTGTTGACCATTCTTTCTCTCCATCTGTTCCATAATTCTTACGATCCAAATTTCCCTCCAAAAAGGTTGCGATCCCTCCAAAGTGAGCGAGACGGCGAAACTCGCCGTCCAACTCACCATCGCCGTCTTCACCTCCACTGTGCACTGCCAAGACTTTAAAGATGCTGAGGGCGACCGTCTCATCGGCCGTCGCACGGTCCCGATCATGTTCCCCGTCGCATCCCGCCTCGTGGCCGGCTTAGGTCTCCCCATCTGGTCTTACGTCCTCTGCTGCATCTGGGACATTGACTGGTTTTGCACGCTCGCGTTCGTCGCATATGGGTGCTTTGTTGGCGGACGCTTCCTCTTCCTGCGGACGCGCGACGCAGACAAACGGTCGTGCAGGTATTACAGTGTGAGCCGTTTACTTATGCCGTCTCAGTCAGACATGCTGACTTGATCGCATTCCACAGGTCTGGTTCTCGCTCCATCACTTATTGCCCGGATACTGGAACTATTTCCACGGTACCGACGAGGTACGAGGCGGGGAGCTACTTCAACACGCCTGGGACCTCTTTTCGGGTACATCGTTCTTGAAGGCCTTCTGAAAGACGATCGTCGTCGACATTGGCATATCATTGGGGTTCGCAAAAACGGATTTTAATCTTCGTAGTATCCTATCATATAATGTATTTATTGCCTTTTTAATTCTAAGAATCGATGTGTACAGTCCAGTTGCGCTCGCTCCTCGGACTCTAAGGTGGCTGTGCCGGGTGTGGGGTTGCCTCCTGAGCCGGCGGCCACGTTGAACGTTCCACGACAACTTGCCAGGCATGTCCATGTTCAAGCTGGGCTATGTATCTGGTTTTTACCGATCCATTCCCATGTCACTTAAACTTCAAAGCTTTCTGTTTCTGATCAGTCGAAGAATCGTAACTCCGTCAGGCACTTTTTCAGCTCAGCAAGTTTCATTCCGGGCGTTGAGTGGACGTTCCATGTATCATTCTTATTGTCTACAGCTATCGGTAGCGCTAACTCACGAAAGCCCAGACGGGCGTTTGATCCACGTTCCGTTTGCTAATGTAGACTCTCTGTCACAGCATCGCTGTCTGTTCATCCACGACACAGCGGCGGGTCCTTTAGTCTCATGGATTCCCTGAAGAATAAACGCTGTTTGTGTCCTATTGGGGGGCTGTGGGATCCTATGTGGGACAGTCATAGTCTGGTTTCGAAGGGCGCCTGTGTCCCGTCCCCGGTCCTTCACGTGCCTTTTAGGACCCCAGGCTGTCGATCAATCGCAACCTCATTCATCGTAGCTTCATCGCCAGGGATTTTCTGTGCACCTGTTCTCGCTTAACATCTGGTGAGTCGGTCATCTATGCCGACGGCGACGTGCTGTGGCAGCGATGCGTTATCGTTGAACGTTCCAGAAACGCCACAAGCGACACCCAATCTTCTTAGTCGTTCGCGCCTCGAAATCGATAAGCTTCTGGGAAGTGTACATTCCAGTGCACATGTGCCCTTTCTCTATTTTTGACGTTTATATTGTCCAACAACTCCGGGTCGGTAGGATCGTACAGACCCCGGAGATGACCCTAAACAGGCAGGGAGGTGGACAGGTCGTCCACAAGCGAACAAGGCAGTGTGATACCGTTGTCTGTGTTATTCGGTCGTTCAGCTTATACTTTTTCAGGTGACCTGATTGCATGCTCAGATGCTGGAAAAGCTCAGCTGTGTGCCAGCCCCCTCCGGCCAACTTAATTTCTTCATCTCCGGTGAGTACGATGCACCGCAGTGTTCGGCGTCTCTCATCTTTAGCGCTTCCGTGTAAACAACCGGTACAGAGGATTGGCCGGAACGTGGACACCAACGAATCATATAAATATGCTCAAGTCATCTAGGTCGGGCAGAGAGCAACATTTGATTCATCCTACAGCATCATGACTGTGCAACACTCCCCCCTCGGCCTATCCGACATCGCATATCACTTGTACACCATTTTCCTTTTCACCAAGAACGATATCCTGACCGCCATTATTCCGGTTGTAAGCACGGCGCTGACGTCCTCTGTGTCACGGCTCACTTTGTACCCTTGCAGACTTTGTTTGCTGTCGCCTCGGCGCCGCTGTGCAGCCCCATTCACATCTTACCCACCATCGTGTGGGTTTGGACCCACATCCTGCAATTCAATATTGCGAATCAAATCAAGGCACCAGAAGAAGACAAGGTGAACAAACCATCGAGGCCACTTCCCGCCGGAAGAATCTCGTTACGCCATGCGACGATTCTCCGATGGCTCATTGCCCCGCTCTGCTTGGCATACTCGGCACTCTTTAGCACTCAATTAGTGTTTGCCAGCCTCGAGATGCAGTTGTTCACCTTGTGGTACAACGAGCTCGATGGCGACAAGAACTGGTTCTCGAAGAACACCATTCTCGCCCTCATGTATGGTTGCATGGAACTCGGTGGTACCCTCAGCGCAGGTGCGTTCGCCTCACGGTCCTGACACTGACACTGACGAAAAAAAAACAGGTTGCGATCCCTCCAAAGTGAGCGAAACCGGAAAGCTCGCCGTCCAACTCACCATCGCCGTCTTCACCTCCACCGTGCACTGCCAAGACTTTAAAGACGTCGACGGCGACCGCATCACGGGGCGCCGCACGGTCCCAATCATGTTCCCCGTCGCATCCCGCCTTGTCGTCGGCCTGGGCCTCCCCGTCTGGTCCTACGTCCTCTGCTCCATCTGGGACATCGACTGGTTCTGCACGCTCGCGTTCGTGGCGTATGGATGCTTCGTCGGTGGACGGTTCTTGTGCCTGCGCACGCGCGACGCGGACAAGCGGTCGTGCAAGTATTACAGCGTAAGTCGCTCGATGGTCGTGCGTGCGTGTCCTGATCATCATCGTGTCCCGAAACAGATCTGGTTCTCGCTGCATCATTTGCTGCCCGGGTACTGGAACTACTTTCACGACAGCAACCAGGCCCGTGGCGGAGAGCTGCTCCAACAAACCTGGGACCTGTTTTCGGGTGCATCGCTGTTGAAGGCATTCTGAGTGGGCATAATTATTTCGATATCGGCTTATATCTTTCACGTAGTAGGCGAGAAGATAATGATAATTTCCAAAACGTTCGATCCATCTATTAGAACTTCCGCGACATGAAAAACCATTTGCCTATTCTACAAATCAAAAGAAGACGAAAAAAAAAAAATGAAAATGACGAGTCGTGCTCTATCTCGCACACATCGATCTAGCGAGATACCAAAAAAACCAACACGATCACACACGTACCCCGACTTGTCGCTCACCCGGTGATCCTCCACGTGAACCACGCCATCATCACACCCGCCAACACGACCGTCCACACCCCAATGCCGATCTGCACGTCCCCCGGTCCACCGTTCGCCAACAACCCCGGCACAAGCTCTGGAACGTGGCTCTGCGTCGCAGTGGGACGCTGTGCCAGAGGGACACCTCCAATACCGGTCCCGCGTGCTGGCGGAAGCGCGTCGGGCGCGGGCTCGACGATCACTAGAGGGGACACACACACACACACACACACACCCGCGCATCAACACGACAGAGCGCGTCATCGAAAAACGACACAGACGTACTCGGATACCCCTCATGTTCCAGCTCCGCCTTGTGTTCGTCCTCGCACAACTGTTTGCCCGCATCCGCATCGACGGTCGAGAGCAGGCCAA
>JBBPUK010000283.1:1876-18336 GCA_038094635.1 Tylopilus cervinicoccineus
GAGATGAATGCACCTGATGATCAGATAATTTACTGCATGAGAGAGAAAAATCTCTGTGGATGCCTCTTTGACACCCATCTATGTATATGTGGGTGAGATATAGCCAGAGGAAGCTGCACACAGACCTCTATTTGTGTGATGATGTCCAAGAGCCCTCTGCAAAGGACACTACAGGCTGAGTTGCACCATCACTATTTCACCCAAGGAAGTTGACAATTCAACAAGGACAAATATGAGGATCTTCTTGAGTTATTACTTGGCCACTCACATTGCAGGTTCAGGATCATTCCTTATACAGCTGGGTCAACTCTGGTTTACTAATCAAACTAGTCATTGAGACTTGTGCCTGGTATGGTAAAGTACTTGTCATAAAATCATCCACTTTGTAATCTCAGCTCAGATCATTCAACAATCAATACTAGTAAACTACTAGGAAACACTCAAGAACCAATATATATGTCATTGCTACAAGCATATTTCACAGAGCCATCGCTAGAGAGACTACAACAAGGATAACATCAGTAAGCTGATACAGACCAACAATGAGCACAGAGAATACATACTTGACATCAGTTGCGACAAACTCATATATCCTGCCAAGCATCAATGAATATGGTTATCAAATAGCTATGAAATAAGAATACCCTGGCTCGACTTTCAAAGGAATAAGCACAGTGAAAGGTGGTTTCAGCTTAATGTGCACATGTTTGGAGACAGAATAGTTCATGCTGGGAAAGTAGACATTGAGCAAGAAGAGGTCTACTTGGCTGGGATCGCTCTCATGAACTGTAAAGTCAATCCCAGTATAGTCACCATGAGTGGTAGATCCAGATGTCTTGGTCTGTAGTGCAGAGGTGCATGCAAGGAAAGGGGCAAGAGTGCTGTCGGATGGCAATGTCAGTAAATGGGATGCCTGCATATGTCACAGGGGTGAGGATACCTAAACTTGGTGATCATATTTTCTCAGCTAGACACTTTGGAGACAATCCCTGGCGAATGAATGCAAGTAGGAGAACCTGGCCGGCTTTTATAGTTGGTACATCAGATCGAACTTGACATTGAAAATATTCAGCTCGGTCTGGCTGGTAGCCGACAGTGACCAGTGGTCAGGACCACTGCCCAGTCTGCTAATCTGAATATCAGCGAATCGCTTGTAGAGGCACCTGGGTCTCAGATCACCCATATTTAGAGGTATGTTATGAATACTCGTCCGAACCTGACCGGAAGCCTCAGACACTACATTGTTCATTCCCGCAGAGCTGAGGTGTCAAAAGTGTGAGGGAATGCATGGTTGATCAACAGAAATGTTTGGAAGAACATGGATCTGAAGTATAATTAGTATTGGTTGTAGTTCCAGAATCCCAAGCCCTTTCCGGCCCGGAACCAAAACCGACACAGGAAATGTTGGAGGAGATGGAAAGTGGAGTCGGGTGTTTCAGGGAAGACAAGGCCAAGCCTTTGATCCTCTGAGCATCAACGCTCGTTCCAAGACTTCCGCACTGATCGCTGATGGAGGGCTGAACCCAGACATACCTCGGGTTCAAACTTCATCCATTGTCACATTTTCTGTCCAACGCCCTACATTCCTATCAGACAAAGCTCTGCATCCAAGCAGAGAAGGCGAGTTCTCTCAAGTTCAATTCGCAAGTTAAATCTCAAATCAGGGCGGTGGTATACATACCTCCACTGTCGGTGAAGCCAGCGATCGCATGACATTCGAACTATACACAACAACAGAACCTCACTCCGGCGAGCAGCAGTAAGATCCTCGACCAGATTCACCAATGGATCTGAGCAAAGGCGCTCACGGTGTCTGATGTCATTTTCGAGCCAGCATTCAACAAATAAATTTACTTGTCACATCGAAAACTGTCCACCAGGACTTGTTCGTTGCTCAGTAAAGTACTTGACACGTTACATGCGCCAAAATAGCCCAATCTCAGCTCGGACCGTCCACAACCAACACTAGATACTCAAGTGCCGATGAAGATGTCGTTACTACGAGCAATCCTCACAGAACCGTCACTGGAGAGACCACGACAAAGAAATGAAATGTCAGCTCACACATTCAAAATTAGTGAAGAAAAACATACTCGACATTGGTTGCGACAAATTCATATATCCTGCTAGGTATCCGTGAATGGGTTTATCCAACAGCTGGAAAAAGAGAAATACCCTGGCTCGACGTTCGAAGGAATAAGTAGGGTGAACGGTGATTTCGGCTTAATGTGCACATGCTTGGAGACGGAATAGTTTACGCTAGGAAAGTAGACGTCGAGCAAGAAGAGGTCGATTTGGCTGGGATCGCTCTCGCGGACGGTAAAGTCGATCCCAGTATAGTCACCGCGAACGGCATTTTCGGATGCCTTGATCTGTAGAGCAGAGGCATACGTGAGGAAAAGGCCAAGGATGCTATTGTATCGCAACGCCGGTCAGTAACACACTGGTTGAATGTCATGCGGAGGGCTTGCCTAAGTTTGGCGAGCATATCAAGCAATGTTTGCAAGACTGATGGCCGTTGAGACGATCTCCGGAGAATGACTGTAGGTTGGAGGACATGACTGGCTTTATATGTCAACGCATCGCGACTTGTTGAACTGGTCAGCTCGGTGTGACTGGTAGCCGACAGTAGCCGGCGGGCAGGACTGCTGACTCGCATGTCGGCGAATCGTTGTCTCATCGGGCAAGATTGGAGGCATCATGCTTCATCCACCGTTCACAACGGCACAGCTGACCCACAGGAAATAATGCTGATCGGGGATAGCGGGAAGCCGGACCACCGTGCTCACCTGATCATTGGATGTTGGAGTCAAGGTGTAGTTCTCGAAACTCGACTGAGGTCCGAATCCAAGACGGTATTGCGGTGCGGTGCCTTGCTTGTCCTCCTGCTGAGGCGGAAGTGTCCCTTCCAGGTTGCAAATTCAGGGACATGTCTTATACCAAGCCTAGTCGTCCAGGCTACCGGCCACAAGCATGCGGGTCTTGCCCTGTCCGCCGTGACGCTGTCCTGGAAGGATCCGCAGGCATGTACCGTATTCCGCCCTAGGGCATTTATCTATCGCTAGATCAGCTTTGTTACCATCCCTCTGTACATGGTCAGAGAGGATAGACAACAAGCATGGCGGCGGCGTAATGACCCCCTTGACCTGGTTCAGCTTGCCAAGATGGGAAAAGTTACACGATTCGGGTGCTGTACCTCGCTTGTACGTAGGAGACTTTGATGTTCGGAATCATCCTGTGCAGACCGCGTGAGGTTGGCAGCAGTTCTACGCACATGCGATTCTTCCTCGAACCGTTTTTGAAGGCCCTTTGGGGGTAATGCGTGTACACAAAAGGTCTTTGGACGAAACAACCGAGGGTGAGAGCGTGCCTCAGAGAAGCAGTGCGTTTGCGCGCTCAGCCAAGGTCCGTGGTCACACAAGTGTACAAGTCTCCTGTCGTCCACCATGTCCACCAACACTATCTCCGCCTACCAAACGGAGCTCCTCATCCAAGCGCAAGAGGTGGGTGCGCTCAAGTTTGGCGAGTTCACTCTCAAATCAGGACGGTACGCCTCCCCCACCGACGATGCCGATCGCCTGACACGCACGCTCTGCTCGACTGCAGGATCTCGCCCTACTTTTTCAACGCTGGTTTGATGAGCAACGGCAAGATCCTCGACACGATCGCGAACGCGTATGCGGCAACGATCGTCAACGCGCTCGACGCGGGGGTGTTCCCGGCGTTTGATGTGATTTTTGGACCGGCGTACAAGGGGATCTCGCTCGCGGCGTGCACGACGCTTGTGTTGAGCGCCAAATATGGCTGCTCGTACGGGTTCGCATATGATCGCAAGGAGGCAAAAGATCACGGAGAAGGCGGCAAGCTCGTCGGGGTGCCCGTGAGCGGAAACAAGGTCCTCGTATTGGATGACGTTATGACTGCTGGAACGGCAGTGAGGCTGGCTGTCGAGTCCATCCAGTCAGCCGGCGGTGAGGTGGTAGGTGTCGTTCAGCTGCTCGACAGGGAAGAGAGAGGACAGGATGGTGCGAGCACGGTGGAAGAGGTCGAGCGCATCGTCGGCGGCAAAGGGCGCGTGCTGTCGGTGCTCAAGATGAGGACACTCATGGCCTGGCTGGAGAAAAACGGGCAAACGGGCATCTTGGGCAGGATGAAGGCATATTGGGACGAGTATGGCTGGAAAGCATAGCACTACAGGCCCATGTACCCGCTCTCCGGAAAAAAGTCATCCTAACTACCGCCGAGTCGCTGACCAGAGCCCCAATTGTACCCGGTTGTCTGCGCACCTCCGGGGCGCTCGCTGGCACGCTGTCTGGGGGCGTGGACTTGATATCCATCCCTGTGAGTAGTTCGATGGCCCCCATTGCGCTCACCAAACAAGTCTCTCAACCACCCCGGCGCCCGAGCCAGTCCTGCAAACCTCCCTTGCTCGACACTTGCAGCCCCGGTGCCTGCGCCCCACACTAGCCACCACCAGAGATGACCGACAATCATCCCCGTCAGGCTCTCTGATGCACGGTCATTGATGACGTCTATCGCAAGGAGCGCGTACGGAAAGTACTTGACTGGAATAGTGATGAGGCCCATGACGGACGTTTGCGCGCCTGGTGGGGCTAACGCGCACATCAGGTACGTAAGACAGTTCACAAGAGCATGGTCGTGGACCAGGGATCCAAACGGACGGTTAAGGGCCTAGGGACTGTCAAGTGGGGTCATAAGGAATGGGATGAAGGAGGGACTGACGATAATCCCGAGAGAGGCGAGGAAAAGCTGCCATGCGTAGTCCGAGAAACGACGTGCATAATGCGTGGATTCGAGACTCTTGGAATTGCGACTTGGGAATTACAGCACCACGTGTCAGGCAGTCTCAACACACAAAAGAAGCGACGAACTCAACTATAGCATCACCAAGTGGAACAAGTATTCCAGCCTCGTTGCTAGTTCACCGGCGGTGAGGTGGGAACAACACCGAAGAGCCAACCGGCACTTACTTCCGAAAAACAAGCTGGTGTAGACCCTCCAAACCTACGCATACCTGAACGATGCAAGGGCCACAGAGACACGATGGCACTCACCTCCCATCTCTCGGTAATGAGGGGGGTTATGAAGACCAACTTGTGCATGGGCACGACGCCAACAACGGCAGGTAGAGTGACGCCGAGGGACGACAGGACAAGGAAACGGGTGACTGGAGGGATTCTGTTGATCTCTGCGACGATGTCTGCCATGTTGACTGCGAGTGGGCGGTGTGCGTGGAAGTCGTGGCGCATGGCCACTTCCTACTTGGCACGTGATCTGTCAGTGTCCGGATCTCCCTTCCTTTATTGTCTGTGCACGTCAATCCGTGCCCCCGCGACGCTCCTTTCCCTTGTTCCATGTCTACTCGCTGTTCCTACAGACTGCCTATCTGATGAACACGAAGGCATTCCCAACTCATTTACTGATGGAAGACACCCCTGACGAAGAGAAGCGTGCAGATGCACCGGAGACACACCGGGCAGCACCCCTGCAAATTTCGTTCAACGCTCGGGATCCGGAGAAAGTAGGGACTGATGCTGGTTCCACCTACCAGAGTGATGGAACGACTGCCGGAGACTATCGAAGCCTGGAACATGACGGCGACTATCAGGAAGACGGCGATGCTCTCCCAAATCTGGATGTGGACAGCCAACAAGCCGAAAATGCACGAGGCCCACGGCGGTTTTTCTCCAGAATATTTTCGTTTGTGTTTCCCTCCCCAAGCGACGAAGAGGAGATTCAAGCATATATACCCCACTATCGAATCCTACCGATAATCTCTGGCATCACTGTTCCGTTTTGCATTCTGCTGAACATACCCGGGTTAACCGCAGATTGGTATATTCGTACGGATGGTTCTACCATCATAGCCTCGAAATCCAACCCACCCTTGCTCGATGTCGGAATTGCCCTGAGTTTACTTTGCGCGGTCTTGGCCAATATCTGTTTGGTCGTTCGTTTCCTGGAAATACGCATCAAGACAATGACACTTCTGTGTATCGTGTTTCTTTCGATACATGGTGAGCTCACCATCACGTTTTCATTTCTTGACTGTACAACTCTGCCCAGACATTATCAACATTCTGGCTGTTGCTGCTTTTGGAGCAACCAAAGATGATTACACCTTCAGTCAGGCGTTCTGGATGACTATGTGCTCCACAATTGTGTCCATGTTCACGAATGTGACCCTGATCATCGACTTTATCTTGACGAAGGATTTCAAACGAAGTGGTGAGTCCTTGAGTGATCACTTTTGTGGTGATCAGCCAAGTTTATGCGCAATGTAGGAAGCGGACTCACTCGAAGACAACGGTCCTTGGTCATTATCATCATTGGACTATTCTGCTACATTGCGCTAGGCGCCCTTGTGAACTCCCTCCTCCTCCACCTAACGTTTATCGATGGTCTATACTTTACTGTCGTGACCATCGAGACTATTGGCTTCGGGGATATTGTGCCTACCAGCAGAAGCTCAAGGATATTCATTTGTTTCTACGCTACAGTGGGCGTGATCAATCTCGCTTTTGTAGTCGGGTATGTTCGCGAGACCGTCCTGGAAGGCCTTGATTTCGGCTATCGGAGACGACTTTTAGCAATCCAAGAGAGGAGACGAGCCGCTCGCAATCGGAGACGCGCAGAGAATCGGTGGAAACACGCCATCATATGGCGTTTACGCGAACGACAGGCGCGCGTTTGGATCCCGAGGAGGACGGTCGGTCGCAAGTCCCTTTGGTCGATCCTCACCTCCTTCTTCTGGCGTGCCGAGTGGGGAATTCGGTCGACTGCGAGCAGAAGCACACATCAGACCCGTCACCGGCATGGTATGCAACTGAATTTGTGGGCTCTTCCTCCCTGTGAGCTCGAGGCTGCAGCCCTCGAGGCCGGCTGCTCCCTGGATACATTCCTCCCTGCAGACTTCTACGACACGTATGAGCAAGATCCTTGCTGCCATGTCACCGGTATTGAACATCATGCTTTGCCGTCGTGGTTCGCGATCCATCCGGTCTACCATCGTGTCGGACGTGCTGCTGAGCCTCCGACCCATCGTCGATTGGGTATCATGGCCGCGATTCTCACAAGGTTGGGCTTCGCCATCTACGAGTCTGGTGGGAGTTCCCTCCCAGATGGGCATGATGTTCTGGACGCTTCGGCTGCGAATGCGCCAGAAGCGGTTCAGGACAGTTCTGCAAGTTTGCAAACGGGCTCTTCGGAGGATGGGGACTATCATAATGACGTGGAGGATACCGAAAAGAAGGCTTATTATACACGCTCTGGTCTGAGCTGGGGTTGGTTTCTCCTTTTCTGGATGGTAAGCGAAACACAAAAGCGAAAAAAATGGTCATTGAGTTGTTGTGCAGGGTGGTGCAGCCATCTTCAAAGTGACCGAGGGTTGGTCTTATGGAACGTCTGTTTACTTTTGTCAGCATCCTTGTCTCCATGGGTGAATCCTCACTAACGCTCGCTGACAAGGCTTTATTGCTTTTTCTACTATTGGCTACGGAGACTTGACGCCCACCACACCGGCTGGTCGTTCCATCTTTGTCTTGTGGGCTTTGATCGGCGTTGCGACCATGACGATCTTCATTTCGGGTTAGAGTTTGAGCGTCTATTCCAGCTCGCACTGACATCCCCGTCCGCAGTCGTTTCCGAGGCATACACCACCCGATACAAGGGCATTCTTGGCAGGAACTCGTTCAAACATGTCGTGCGGCGGTATCGCGACCGCAACAAGGTCGAGTTGAATGAAAAAGTGCAAGGCATCCAGTCTGCCATTCGCGACACGATCGAACGCGAGGAGACCGATGTCATCGAGGATGAATCACCGCCAGTGAGTGCCACCATCGACGACGGGGACGGTGATGGTACCATTACTGCCGTTGCTTCGACGTCCAAACCCGAGCCACACCTGCAACACATACGACACGCCCAACGGTCGCTGGACAAGCTTCCGAAACAGATCTTGACAGAGACGCGGTCGATTCAGCGGTACATGCAGCTGATCGGGGACTTTGACGGGCGCTCGGCTGAAACAGACAAGTTTGTCGATGAATCGATCTGGGGTCTCATTGATGATGTCATGGGCGGGAGGCAGTTGACCGAGAGTACCAAGAGGGATATCCTGAGGGATGGAGATTCTCGTCAGGTCCGTCGTCTTTTCGCGCAGGCTTTTTCTTCTCCAGATCGCTCTGACCTTTTTTTTTTTTCTCTTGTAGATTCTGTTGTTATTAGCAATCGAACGTGAGTCGAACACACCTGCTGGATGATGTAGTTGACGTGTCCGACATGTAGGGTCTTTGGGAGAGCTGGTCAACATCTCCAAGCAAGCAGTCGATGCCATTCAGGAACGGGACCGACTCATCGCCACGTTGGAACAAGAAAGAATGCAAGACGAGGCGGTGACTTTGCAAAAGTGAGAAACAAGATGCGTGTGAAGAACACGGTGGGCTTTCGCGACGACAAGGACATACTATGGTATTGCCGGGTCGAACGATATCGTTGAAGAAAAGCTCCTCCTCCTTGTTGGAACAGCCCGTCGTCTTGTGCATATTTATTTCTAGATCCACGATACGTACTGTTTTACGGTATCGTCGCTCCCTGCCGCTCGCTCCAGTCTCGTATACACTACGACTGCCTTCCTTATTCCTTTCTTACATAGGGCACTCTATTTAGGTATACGACTTTTCCCTCTAATGATTTAGGTTGCCTGTTCCAACACCCGGCTCCGAGTGCGAGACGAATCAAGGGTTTCTCGTGTGGAGAGGCGGCGCATAACTTGTTCGGTATTGGACTGGTGGCGATCAGGACATAGTCCAAGTACCTCGTGGCCTTGTATCGTCACCTCTAGGCGCCTAGTGTGTATTCTCGTGCTCTGTCGAGCCGTGTTGCGATGATACCTCGTGCCAGATCAAGTCTCTGAATGTCGGTGCTCTGCGCGAAAGGGCGATGTGTGTGGGTGCCAGTGGAGTCTGAATCGAGGTCTGAATTGGGTTCGATTGGCTAGTAGTAACAGACGATGTGCTCCGATGTCAAGTCCAGCCTCCCCCCCATCCGCGCGCTCCTCATCGACATTTCTGGCACGCTCCTCGTAGGGTCGTCGCCCACCCCCGGTGCCGCTCAAGCGCTCGAGACGCTCCGTGCGGCACATATACCCTTCCGTTTTTGCAGCAACACTAGCAAGGAGTCGAGCGATGCCATGCACGCACGGATGCGCACCGCCGGACTGAACGTGCGCCGAGAGGAGTTGTGGACGAGCGTCGGCGCGCTCAGGGCGGTGTTGAAGGCGTTGGGCGTCAAGAGGTAACCTGTGTACAACAAATGCCTGGGTGCGTCTGACACGCACTTGTAGACCTTACATGCTGCTCTCGCATTCTGCGCTGGAAGACTGCGCGGACAATTTGCCAGAGACGGCGGGGGAGGACGAGGCCGCGTCGGTGCCCTACGACGCCGTCGTCGTCGGCCTCGCACCCTCCCTGCTCGACTACGCGCACCTCAACACCGCGTTCCGGATCCTCGTCGGCGAACACCGACTCGGGAATGCGTCCACCTCTTCTCCACACGACGCGGCATCCTCCCGCCCCCCGCTCATCGCCCTCCACAAGGGGCGCTGCCTCGAAGCCCCCGACCACGCGCTCTCTCTCGGGCCCGGCCCGTTCGTCCACGCGCTCGAAGACGCCGCGCGCACGTCCGCGATCGTCGTTGGGAAGCCTACCCGCGCGTTTTTCGAAGCTGTGCTGCGCGATCTTGACCGCGACCTCGACCCCCACGACCACGACCACGACCACGACCACGGTGCGCGTCCACGGTGCGCACGCAGGGAGGGCGAGGGAGTCGCTGTGATCGGTGACGACGTGCACGCAGACCTCGGCGGAGGGGCCATCGAGCTCGGTCTCTGGCGTGTCCTCGGTGCGTCCCTCGTGCGACGTGTATTATTTTTCACCGACGGGTGACACTGTCACCCGTGCGCGCTGGACACGAAGACTGATCGGTTGGGCTTTTTTTTTTTTTTTCAGTGAAAACGGGAAAGTATCGTGCAGGAGACGAAGCGCGCGAGGACGAGGACACGCTGCCGCCCGACCACGTCTGCGCATCGTTTTCCGAGTTCGTGGACATGTTGGTGTCGTCTCGACAACGGTTGGGATAGCGCACGCGGAAAGCAGCAACCCTGCCCCCCCCCCCTTCCCCCCTGCGCGCACTACTTGTATGATGGGAAAAAAAAAGGCAGGCTATCGCGTGTACGTCGAGACATGCGAAGAACAGCGTATATAGCGCCCCTGTAGCGATGCGTCGAAGACGGTCGGCAATGTACTTGCCATGAAAGCACTTGACTCGTTATACAATCCATGATACTTGGCAGCGAACGACCCATTCGAAGACTCGAACGTCCAACAGAACAGCGCCGGCCAGGTCATGGTGTGGGTCAGACACGAGCCACATCCAGGGTTACAGTCGCCCCGGATCGGCATTTCGGGATACGCGTGGGGCCAGCTCCTGTGCATCCATCCGGATGGCCGTCGTAGGTTGAGACAGGCTGCGTTGTGTAGGAAAGCCACGTTACGCGCGGATGAAACGTGTAGCGACGTCAAGCTACATTATACACCTCTACGAACGTTTGAACAAATCGACGATCCAACCGTGCTCTACGGTCTACCATAAATAAGCTCGGACGGGACGAGCCAACATCAATGTTATCCTGACGCACGACTACTCATCTATACAAATATCAAACAAGGACACTCGGTCCTACCAAAAAAACAACTGGTAGACTATCACACGTGCGGACGAGTACCATCGGTGTTGACTGATGCTGAAAACCGTGTCGTGACGCTTCATATCATATCGGCGATCTGGGCATTGAAAGGGGTGTGGAGACGACTACAGCACCATTCCGAATGCGATCGCCAGCGCGCTTCCCAGGAAAAGCACCGGACTGGACGCCGAATCCATCATGGAGCTCGCTCCACTCGCGGTCCCGTTCGCGGTCGCAGTCGCAATGTAGGCGTTCCACGCCTCGACGGTTGCCGACGGAAAGAAATAGCTAGATTCGGTCGTAGCTTGTCCGTAATAAATGGCCGCTTGGCCAGTCATGATCTCGTTCCCGAGCGAGGACACTTCGCCTCCAACGACGGAAACCGATCCTGAACTAGTATTAGTTACTAAACCGGTCTGATTGTTTCCAAAAATGAATTCCCGCGCGAGTGTGAGAGCCTGAAGGGCGCGGTGAAGAGGTGAAACGTACAAGGAAACAGACTCTTACCGAGATAGGGTTGTTGTATGCGAGCATATGTCCAGCATGTGCAACGAGAACATATGTCCAACCACGCTCCTGATGGACGATGCCAGCAAATTCGCCAGCATCGTTTTGCCACGGCGTTTCTGGTTTGCGTGTGAACCCTTGGATTCCACCAAACGTCGTGTTCTAGGTGATAAAGAGATTAGGCACAAAAGGAATGGATAATGCAGAATGTCGCACTTGGATGGCAACTGTACGCACGTGTTAGCAAGCTGCAGTGACAGGAACAAAAAGGGGGACCCACTCTGAGAGCCAAAGTGAGGGACGAGGGAGTCGTCGTTGCCAGAATATATCACGACCTTGATATCATGGGCCGTCATATTCGTGGCAAGATCTGTCAGGAATGCCATGGGCCTAATACGTTGAACATCCTATTACATCCAATCACGACAAGGACTCACTCGACACCTAAAAGACATGCATCGTAAGTAAACCATTCTGTACTTGAGAGATGAATCAAAGCTTACTTGGGTCACCGTAGACATTACCTATGGCCGAATCGCATAAATCCACTGTAAATCCACAGAAACAATGACTTACTATAATTAGTGGGCGGGCCGAACACGTTAGCGACGATTTCCACCCAATTTTTGCTTGTAGGGGCATGGATCGCAGCACGCGTCTGTGCGTCTGGGAGAATCTGCATAAACACCGGCACATCCGTCCGTAACGAAACGAACCGTTGAGAAACACACTTCCATCCGTGGGCGCTTCAGGGCTCAGTGCATCAGGGATATCATAGTAATCGAACTCTTTCCCCAACGCTATACACCCAGGGAATAAGTGAACAACCAAGCAGGAAGGAAAGAAACAGATACGTACACCAAGGGAAAGTAAAATTCGTGGCGTAGTCGAGCATCTCAGTGTATAAATCGCACTGATACCAGGGGTCGATGGTTCCGTTCGCGCGACCGGCCAGGTTACGTTTCCACATGTCGCGTGCACGAAGTCTATCGCCACGCTCTGACAGCGAACCCTCGGATTCCCGCTTGGTAAACCGATCCTGTACGTCGAGCATGAGCTGTTGCTTCGTTAGTTTTGCGGTGTATTTGAGAGAAGATGTCGCATTAGCATTGCGAGGGAGTGGGGCGTTTAGGCTCGGAAAGTGTTTTGGTTGGGGGTATTGAAGAGTGAGATTATACCCGCAGAGTACACTCCTAGACAGAAAGTCAGCATTCCTAGAGCATACGTTCTATTGCTTCCAACGCACTGTTCTTGAAAATACTCGAACACCTGAGGGTCGTACCCAATAATTTGTGGGTACGTTTCCAGCACCGTGATCACAGGCAATTCCATGAAGCCCTCCACAGACGTCATAGCTCCATCCCCGATGGCAATTCCTACCAGGTTAACGGGGGGATTATCCATCTCGAAGAACGTTTTAGTGATGTAGGGCTGAAGAGGTATTACGCGATCAGTCTACTTGAACGAAGGAGGCACTTACTATGTACGTTCCAGCGTAGCTCTCGCCGGTAATGTACAAAGGTCGCGTAGCAAGATTGGGGAACACCTGTACAAAGTTTTCGAGGAAACCCATCTGTGGGCACATCAGCATGGCACTCCACCAGTATGCCGCGTTATTCTCACAAAATCGGCGCCCAGTTGGTCCTCGTTGGGTGCTGAGGGGGCCGGTCAGAGCAACGACCGAGGTTCGAAGCCGGTCGGCGCACTCACCATAACCATCGGCGTCGGCCGTGCTGAACCCGGTTCCGCTGAAACAAATATATATGAATAAGCCATGACGACAACGACGCTGACATACACTGGTTGGTCGATCCACACGTAATCGGCAAAGGTGGTCCATGCGTACTGATTTCCGGCCAGCGAATAATTACTCAGCAAGCGAATAGGGCCATTCTAAGGGACACTATTGTCAACCCTGAGAAAACGGGGGAACATGAGATTGACCTCGATCAAGAGTCCAAGGAGACTGGAACCGCCAGGACTAGACAGGACATTTAGCCGTGCACCGCATGTAGGCTCGTGCACTCACCCTCCATTTAGCCAGATTCCCCAAGGCTCATTGCTATTGGCAGTAAACGAACCGTCCGAGGACTCGAACGCCCAGAAGAAGAGAGTATCATTCGGATGCCCCGCTCGCTGGACAGGGATATTGCCGGCCCAGTTCCGCGACAGCGGCCAGGTCACGTTTGGAAGGCTCTCTGTCACCTGAAAGTCTGTGACAACGGTGTCATGGTGTGTGGGGTGCAGGCGCAAGCTACATTCAAACGCACAGTTCTGCCATTCGGGGCTGTAGCCGCCCGTCGGCATTCCGGGATACACCTGGGGCCAGCTGCTCTGCAACTGACCGGTCGACATGGATTGAGGCTGGGCAGGTACGACTGACTGTGAACGAGGGGGAGGAGACGCTGATTGACAGGACGAGGTCAAGGCTATGGTGTTTTAAGTGTATATAATTAGCTTGCCGACGTACAAGAATAATGTCCTCATCTCATCATGATCCAGCCACCGGAACGCCTGTAATGCTGTAGCCGCGACCGTATCGGGCACTTTGGTGAGTGGACACGGCCTCGTGTGAACCCTGCTAAACGCTTCTGGTGTAGCTGAAACCGAGCCTGAGGATTGTACATAATCCAAAGTAGCTTCAGCGCTCTGAAGACGATCCACACGCGCAGCTTGGCAGCGGGAGAAGACCCTTCGTGGACGCAGCCCGGTCTCGGCTACCAGCCAAAACCGGCGTGGCTGACTGCTCCGTTGGATGTGATGGTCGCTGCTTGTACAGCTTCGACGTTTCCCTGCTGGCTTTGCGGTATATGAAGCCTGACAATAGATGCCCCCGTATCACCGTTATTCGGATTAGCGGCCAATTGCATCCGTGTCATGGTTTGCGCGCTTTCATCGCTCAATGGAACTAATTACCTTGAAGAGTCAGACCAATACCCTCGTAGAAGCTTCTGGATGTCCGTGACCGACTCACGAGCTACTCAAGGCAGGAAACTACACCACCTCGGTCTTGTCCATTCGTCGGCTAGAGTCGAGCCTACGGTGGTTCTTGGTACTCGGAGGCAAGGAATACGGGGTCCCAGAGAACACACCAGTGCGGCCACCGTCTGATCAAGACGCCCGCGGACTCGGAAAGGACAAGTGCGCACTAGGTCCCCATTCGCTCATCTGTGCATCCTTCAGCTCATGTGTGTATACTGTATCCTTGGCTTTCTCTCCTTGCCTGGCATCTGGGGTGTCCCCACCCTATCCTCCGGACGTGGGTTCATGCGCCTGATCTCCCGCCAGGGGGCCTCGTACAAGGCGAAACAGCCCACTGCGGGATGTGCTGGCATGCCAGTCGAATCCGCGTCGCTCGGCCTCCCTTGCAAAAGGCACTCTTTATCGGACGCTACCCTCTCTCCAACGGACCCGATGACCTATCAGGCGCTCTCTCCGAAGGACAGCCGGTGATCGACATCTTCGATCCGGAGCGTGCGCGCCCTTCTTCACCATGGGTTCTCCCCCTCCCAATGCACGGTCCCCCATCGACCGTACTGCAGACATACTACCACCGTTCGAGGAGATGGTCGTCGGCCCGCAATGACACCTTTCGATGCGATCCAAGATCCCACATACGGTGCAAGCAGCAACGTCGATTACCCCCCCCCCCCCCGCCGAGATCGCTGGCAGACATGACGAGTGTTGCATGCGCTCGAGGTGCGCCCCCCCCTCCCCGTTCCTTCCAGTGCAGACTCGGGTATTCCCGCCGAGTGCTGAACCTCGACATGGGTCTGACGAACAGTTCATCCAAGTCACCCTCGCACAGCTCGCTGTCAAAAGGAAAAAATATATATATATCACGCATGTCAGACGGCATATCATATCACGGGGATGTTTTTCATGTACAGTAAGTATGTCGTGAGGTATAACAACAAGCGATGTACTCTAGAGGATTTGCTACACGGATCGTACCGAAAAAGAAGGCCATCGTCCATGTCCGTGCACCGGTATAACGTACTTGCAGCCTAGATGTGCGTGTGTGTGTGCGACCAAAGTTACAGAGAGCAACGAAAACTAGTTCGTGGTGGGCCGACGGGGGAGATATATGAACAGTTTCTTTCTTTTTTTTTTTTTTTTCGAGGCCCAGAAAGCTAAAAGAGAGAACGAGCGGAGAGTGAGTCAGTGAGTGGTGGTGATGGGAGACGAGAGAAGAAGAAATCCAGGTGAGACGGGACGGACTGGGGCTGCCAATTACAACGAGAGAGGAAGCTTGTCAAGTCAGACGATGCGGTCGATCTACCAATTACTCAGCGTATCTCAATCTCTTGCGCGTCGTCTTCTAGTGAGGGCGGTGGACACTGGATCTTGAGGGAAAGCAGGCCGTCTCGCATCTCGACGGAAATGTCGTGGGGCTGCAACACGGGTGTCCGTGACGTGTAGCGACACCAAGAACGAAGGACGGACGCACTGTTGTTTGAGTCGGAACGACAAACGTGCGCGACACAGGGCCTGGTCTACGTTCTCGCAGCACACATCCATCTTGTGCGATTTCCCGAGGTTGTCTGGCGGTAACAACGACCTGCTTCACCCGATTCAAGGGATTGGTCGAGAGGACGACGGTAACGTCGCTCTTGGATCGACCCGGGAGTTCACACAATGCAGTCAAGAGGCTGGTGTCGCTATTGAAGTGCAGGTCTGTACGAATAGCTACGTTGGCGCCCGTCGCCGAGTAAGCAGGGCTGATCAGTCCCCTGCGGGACGGACGCGTGAGCACCCGCGACCACGAAGCGAACAACACGCACTTGAACGTCGACACCATCTTTGCGGCGGCGGGCAGGTCTCCCGGTGCGGTCGTGGGCGGTGCCGAGAGGGGTCCTGGTGCGGAGGTGCTAGAGGAGGGTTGTCTTCTTGGGCATCTCACACTCTGGGCGTCTTCGGGCTCTCTTCTCGACCTTGCAATGGCCACTCCCGCAGCACTTTGCGGACGGCGGTAGGGATGCACCGTCGCGCGGGGGTCTGGATGCACAGGCGATACGCGTGCACGCACAGGTCCAATCGACCCGTGCAAGGTCCCAGACGGGCCCGCGGACGAGGGGCCCGAAGGAGGGCTGGCACTGGCTCCGACATGATACACACGATTGGTATCAATCATGGGTGGTCTCATGTGCTCAGACCGCAAGAGGGCTGGCACGGATACATGTTGCAG
>JBBPUK010000283.1:18435-28795 GCA_038094635.1 Tylopilus cervinicoccineus
ACGCAGTTGCAGCTCATCACCCTCAGGGACAGGACCAGAACTGGCGCGTCTGGGGTTCTGGCTAGGCACAACAGGGACTTGCTCTTGAAGTTGGATGCTAGTCGACGACGCGGCCGGGACATACGCGTCCTGGTTTCCGTCTGGCTGACGCTGAAGTGGGTGCTGTAGAACTTGCTGCTCAAGATGATGCTGTAGTGGTTGCTGTTGCCGTTGCTGTGAGTCACCGCCATCCCATTGATGTGCTGTCTGAGGTGTCGCAGGCATCGACGAGTGCCCAGGAATGAACGGGTATTGATACGACATGGAAAAAAAAGGGGGAAATCTATGCGTCCATTTCGTGCCCCGCCCTTTTATAGCCCCGCCCGCGTCTGGTCCCGTGACTCACCTCGGCTCCGTCCCGCCGCTCTGGCGCCGCCTATTGTTTCCGGATGCGGCACGTGACAACGTACTCGAATTAACTCCTGTCCATGTCGAAACTCAAAAATCGTACAAGTACACTTCACCGTTCCTCGTCGACGTTCTCCGACACCGTCGTCACGCCCCGACTGTCCGACCTCGACCGCGGCACCAGCGTCCCCGTCTCCGCGACCCTCCCCCCGCGCTCCACACTGCCCCGCCGACTCCCGCTCCTCCCGTTCCCCCACCCCATTCCCGTCTCCGTTCCCCCTCCACGTCCGCGCGCACCCGACCCCCGTCGACTCAGCGGCTCCCCAGGCAGATTCTCCCTCTGCGAAAAGTACGACACCACGGGCGACCCGTACGACGACGACAACGACGGCGGCGGCACGCTCGGGTACGTCAGTGCATGCACCCCAGATACCGCATTCGGCGGCCCAACCCCGCCCGACTGCGCAGACGACGACGACGGCGGCGTCGTCAGATGCGTCCCATTGCTCAACACGCTGCTGCTCGCAGGCGGATGCGCCGACAACACCGGTGAGAATGGGAATGGCGACGGCGACTCCATCGACGACGGCGAGTGCGACAGCGGCGTCGTCGTCTCAGACGTGTTGTTCAGTGGTCGGTGGGCCGACGCCGACGGCCGTGGAATCGGCACACCATGCGACGGAATGGGCACCGCGTGTGTCGTCGCAGATCGCACCGCAGGGTTCCCCACCGACGTGCTCGGCGACGACACCCCCGACATCGAGCGGCGATGCATCGGCTGCGAAAAGGGCTCCGAAGGTGTCAGCCCCACCAGATTGTCCACCGACAACCCGAGCTGTCTGCGCGTCAGACGACACACAAGAGGAAAAAATAACCGTCCACGACGCACCCGTCGTCGCAACTCCAACAACTCCTCCCGGTAGATATCGTTCAACCTCGCAATCCGCACGTAGTCCCGCTCTGTATCCACGAGCCGCATACGCAACTGCTCGTTCTCTCTGCGCATCGCTTCCAACATTGCCTCGACGCTCGGTGCAGTCGGATCGTGACCACTGAGCACCCCGCGGGCAGAACCAGGAGAAGAGACGCCGCCGTTGTCGGTCGCGCCCCCGCCAGCACCAGCGCCCGCCTGCGCCGCCTGCCGACGCAACGCCGAAATCTCCCGGTTCAGTCGATTCACATGCGACTCGCTCTCCGCCTCGAGTGCATTCTCGAGTTGGATCTTCTCCTCTCGCAGCTAGCCCCAGCGATAGGTCAGAGAGTGGGAAACGGAAACGGAAACGGAGAGGGACTCCTCGGAGACCACGAAACACACCTGCTCCAGTTTGCGCGACAGCACATTGATGATCCGCTCCTCCTCTGCCTCGTACGCATTGATCAAGCTCTCCTCGCGCTTCAAATGGCTCGTCGGACTCGCCGTCGAGAACCGACGGATGGGCGAATCAGACATGGCGCACACGAAACTCGGTTCGTCGAGTGGTTTTCTGTTGTGTGTGCCTTGCGCGCGTGTGTGGGTCGGTGGTTGGCTGTTTTCCTCTCCCCTATACAAGTGTCCGTTGGTTCGACGCCAATCGACCACCAGACAATCGTAGTCGTACCACGTCCTAGTCCGAATTCGATGGCTTCGTTCGTGGGCACGGGCGTTGTGGAAAAACCAGCGAGTGGCAGCAGGGGGGTAGTAGTCGGTGGAGTGAAAGAGGAGGTTCCCCCATTTTGCCACCCTACCCGAGTATGTTTCGGACCCGGCTTCCGCGTCGACCCGGCTGGATCACGCGCCACTGCAGACGGTCTGGTCCTCACAGGTAATAGGCTTCTACAGAGACAAGGAGAGCTCTATCAGAAATCATACCCCTCCACCTTGAACGTCTTGCCATATTGCAAGTACCCCTCCATGATTTTAAGCACTGGATCCGGAAGACCCATGCTCAACAGCGTAAACGAGATCTTGGCATGTCCGTGAATCCGTCCAAGCTTGAAAAACGACCGCGCGATCAACGTCGGGTACTGTCCGCGACAGTCAGCTCGAGCCCTCCCCACCTCAGCACACTCACCGTCATCTCGGTATAGTCGGCATACTGATACGCGGCCACCCGTATCGCAGTCTGAATCGTCCGTGTAATATCCCCCTCGTCCGCATACATCTCCAACAGCTTCGCCCACGGCTTTTGTGCATACCGCTCCGTCTCCACACTCCGCTGGTACGCTTCCTTGGCTTCTTCCTTGTGATGCAGTCGCAACGCCAGGTCGCCCAGAATTTCCCATTCCAAACCCGTCTTGCGGTACGCGACATGTTGCGTTTTGAAATGGGCGACTTCGGCGCGGAAGATGGTCCAGATGCGCAGGTCCTACGTCCCCGTGATCAGGTGGGCATCGAAGGAGGTAGAGCGACGTACCTCGTAGAGAACCATGAACAAATTGTCCAACCACCGCTCACACAACCGCTTGTTCGCAAACGAAAACGCGTCCTGACCCGTCCCCGGCGTCTCCGACGCCTCCTGGTCCGAAGCTGCAACAGGCGCAGCAGCCGCCACAGGCCTCTCCAACGTCGGATTCGTCACCTCGTCCTCGTGTCCACGCCCATTCTCCGCATTCCCTCTGCTCGCCCCACTCCCATGGCCATTCTGCTGCCCATCCGCAACCACCTCTCCACTCGCAGCCGCCGCTAGCTCCCGCTCGATCTCCGACTCGGTCGACACCTTGATGATCGGAATACTCCCCGACACCCCAATCTGCCTCTCAGACGTTCCCGAATCCTGCGGGCCATACACTCCCCGTGTGGACGCATCGTCGTCTGCCCCTCCACCACCCCGCGCATTCAACCCCGCTGTTCGCACCACCGTCCCGTCCTCGTGTATCACCACGTCCTGCCCGCTTTCTCCATCGCCCAACGAGCTCCCCGTCGCGATGTGCAGATCCGCTTGCGACTTTTGCATCCGGTACTCTTCCTCCATAACGAACACGGCACTCCGTATCTTGAGGAGCTCGTCCCAGCCAATCTGAGAGACGAGGTACGTGAGGAGGATGTAGGCGCGTGTCCAGGTGCCCCGAAGAGTGGGCGCTGGAAGGCGAAGGAGGGCAGGGTCGGCCTAGACATTGCACGTGGACACGAAGAGGTATGGCAGGAACCATGTCGTCAGTAAACAATACGCACACACTAGTGATGGGCACGTACCTCGTCGTCCTCCGTTTTTTGTTTCTCTGGCAAAATATCGCTAATCTGGCGTTTAAACGGGAGATGCACGCGCGACGTCGGAATCGTCTTGTGTGCATCTCTGCCATTGAACGTAAACATAGGACACGAATTGAGCGTGAGCAATGCCTGGTACGCGCGTCATCCAAACCATCACCAGCGAGAGAGACGAGCGACACACCAACTCGTAATCCCCGGTGTCGATGTACAACTCTGTCAGCTTCTCCCACGTCACAAACTCGCTCGGCGCACAGTTGACGGCTTCCTTGGCCAATTTGAGTGCCCAGGCCGATTTACCCTTGGAGCGCAAGAAATCGCTCTGGACGAGCAAGAGCGTGTACGAATGCGGTGTGTGTTTCATCGCCGCCGACATGATCTGGACCGCCTTGACCTCCTCATCTGCGGGGACGCGCACGACATATGCGGTCAACACACGCATACAGGCACGACATGGGCGGGGAAAAAGGGCACGCACTCATCCCGATATAACTCTTGGCCAACAGGGATGCCACCTCGGCTTCTCTCGCCGTCAACTTTTCGAACAAATTCGCGGCTAGCTGATATCGCCCGCTCGCACCGAAATACTTGATCACCGCCGCCGTGAGATGGTTCGTGACGACCGTCGCGACCTGGATTTCGGGATCTGAGCCCACTTGCCAGCCTGTATGCACACGTGAGCGTGCGTGCGTGCGTGCGTGCGATCGACGCCCCCAGACGCACCCTTCATGAACAGCTCCTCGACCGCCTGTAAAAACTTGACCTCGCCCTCCCCCGTCGTGATCGGATCCAGCTTGCGATACGCCTCCAACCAATAGGTCGGATCGTCCGAGTACAAGATCGCGCGGAGCAGCGCCGACACATACGTCTCCTGCCAAATCTCGGGGGTCGCTTCGTGTCTACCGCGCGGCGCGTCAGCCCCCATCCGACGCAACCACATCGACACACGGCATGCGCACTCACCGCTCCCCGCGCAAATCGACCACGTACGCCAACACCCCGCCCGGAATCTTGACGTCCACCCTGACGTCCACGCGCGAAAACGCATTGAAACAGCAATAGCACCCGTTCCGCAATTTCCAGACGGGGCTCGTGGAGAACCATGCCGAGGTGTCCTCGATGGCGTACGTGAGCGAGTTGATGTAGGCAGCGAGAGACGCCGAGGAGCTTGCGTCGACACCAGAGACAAAGTGGAAGGAACCAAGCTGGGTGAGGACGGGTTTGTCTTGGACCAAGACGTGGAAGGTAGAACGGGAGACGTACGTCGCGCTGACCGGCCTTCCCCGTGCTCTTGATAACGTGGCACAAATCCGGCGGACCGAGCTCACGAAAGACCGCTGCAAAGACGATCGCTGGGATGGTCGATCCCGATGGAGAAGAGACATACCTAGATTTTCGGTGCGCGCCGTCAGCGCCTCCCCAATGTCAGTCTATAGAAAAAAACGCGTGAACTCTCGCACTACGACCAGTGCTTGCGTCTTACCTCAAACAACTCTGGAATGTCCTTGAACGACGCATCTGCCATCGTCGTGGACGCACTGCAAATGTGACACAAACACAAGCGCGTGAGGTTATTTGTTGCGGTCGCCAAACAACGCCCCCTCCGTGAGATCCCATTCACCAATAAGAATTCGACCAGTAGTTTTCACCCGAGTTGTGCCTTTGGCACAATAGGGGGGGATTAAAGGTTGTATATAAAATAAATGTGTGAGTGTCTGAGAGCTCATCAATGCCTGCAGGCCAAGGGATGAGGCCCTACAGGCATTGAGGAGGATGAAAACACTCTCAGACACTCACATCAAAAATCACATCCTATACACTTATTTTATTTATAGTCTTCAACCCCCCCCATAGCTGAGGACAGGTGGGAGGAATAGACCTAATAAAAACCACATACTAAGATACAAATATCATCACAAAAAATCAAAATAACCTATATTCTAGATCAAGAGTTTTGAAATTCCCAATAGATTTAAAAATTCAGTTGGAAGGGGAAAATCCAGATCCAAGGAAGAAAGTCTGGTCTTCAGAAAGAAGTCAATCACTCTATTCTACATAGCAGTGCCATGAGCTAACTATATAGCAACCAGGACTGGAGTATAATAGAGCTAAAGATAAAAAGTCTGAAAGATAACAGCAAGAATAAAAGACAGGTTGGTAGCCTCCAATCAAGTCTCCACTCTGTAGTGATATCAGGGGCCTCAGGACAACCAGCAGACACACAGAGTTGAATCTGTGAAGCCAGGTAGTAGAGGCTTGGTGACACTTCTTCCCAAGCAGCTGGTTTTCACTCTTGTACACTGTATGTCAAAGATCAAGTGCCTAATCCAAAAAACTCTCACTTTTGCACAGCTCTCAATAAATCCTATGATAATAAAAGATGGGTTATAGTGGAACAGTAGATATACACACCAACAGTCAAAGTCCTTATCAGCAAGATGGGCAAGACAACCTGAAATACTCAAAATACTTGACATACTCAAGACACCCAAGACACCTGAGACACTTGTCCAAACTGAATAGCAAGCAAAAAAAATGATTGAAGCATCAAGTCTCCACATCTCCATCCCCCACCCCCCCTCTGTTAATATTATTGATTGATTGATATTATTGATTGATGGATCAATTTCACTTTTGGTGGTACAACTCCACACAGACAGGCTAGTATGCGTACGTGTGGCAAAGGGGTAAGTAGCTAACGAGAAACGTGTACGGCGCCGCGCGCCAACTAGAGACGCGTTCGGTGCTTCGAACTAATATTCACTGCGCATCTATAGTGTGGGCGAACAAACGAGTGGGGAGAGGACGAATTAAATAGGTAAAAGCGCCACCAACGAACGTGAGCGTGTCATATCGGGAGAAAAAAAAACAAAGGCCCGCATACAAATTACTTCTTGTTCAATGTCAAACTTCGCATCGATTCTTCCAACATGTCTGTCAGACAATCCTTGCACGAGGGCTTGTCCGTCTTTGCCGACGACGACGCGTGCAAGGGGGAAGGTGCGGTAGAAGGTACAGTAACATCGACATCGACGACCTTGACGACGGCGCGGCCCTCGAGGACCTTGCGCACCTTTTCTGCGTCCCATACTTTGGTTGCAGACGTGGGAGAGCCAGAGAATGCCTCCCAGAATGCACCGCCGAGCTTGCTGAAGAGCGTCTGGCTCGCGATCGCCGCTGCTGCGGCGTGTTCCTTTGACGGCAGCTTTGGGGAGGCAGGTGGGGTTGGATAAGCAGTCCTTGGTCTGCTGCTCGAGCTGAAAAAGTGGGGCCTGAGATTGGCAGCCAAGCCGTGGGGCTGCGCATACGGCATTGGCGGGGGCTGTGTATGGTGTGCATGCTGCTGTGCGGCCATCTTGCCCCAGAGCTGCATGCGATAGGCATCGAGGGTCTTGAAGGTAAAGGGGTTGACGTCGGCAAAGGTGTCGAAAGCACCGACGCCATGGGCAACGGAGGCGTTGAGGCTCGAGAGCGCCGGGTTGATGTTGGCTGCACCCTTTTTCTCGACGAGGCCACGGTAGGGAGAGGAATTGAGGCCGGGGTTGAGGTTCTCTTGGAGGACGCGAGAGCGGACGGTCTCTTCGTAAAATATGGACGGCTTGAGGATAGGGCTGCCGCCGGAAAAGGATGGCTTGGATGCGAGAGCGGCAATAGGGGGGACGAATGTGGCGTGAACGGGGGTGACACCCATTCCGCCGAGACCGCCCCAAAAGGCACGATTGCTGAGCCTGGGGGACGTGGGGAGGTCTTTCTGGGTGTTTGGGGTAACGACAGGCGATGCGACTGCGGGTGCGGGAGGAAGAGGGGGGGACGCAGGGACGGGTGGCAGCTCGGCGGGGGGAGGGAGGTCAGGGGGGAGGGCGCGGCCCTCGAGGAGACACCTTTTGAGGGCGGCGATCTCCTGGCGGAGAGCGATGTTTTCTGACCTGGACGAGCCGAGTTCGGAGCGGATGGCATCGATGAGGCGATCACGCTCTGCGATGTCGCCCTCGAGGGTGGAGATGTACTCTGGGCAAGGGCGATAAGCACACGCGGGGGACACAGCACGAGATATCGGTACCTTTGCGACGGACACGGAAGTTGCGTGCACTGATCTTGTTGCGGAGCTGGCGCTTTTCCTTGCTGGACATTTTCTTGTACTCCTCCGGGCTTGGACGCCAGTCCTCGGGCTCCAGGATCCTGAGGGGCGCAGGGTCCTTTTTCGCCTTGGACTCCTTGTTTTCCTTTTCGGGGAGGAGAGTCTTCTTGATTCCGCCCGACATGACGGTGCCCTTGCGCGCAGGCCGTGGCTTTGGCGCGGGATGGGGGTCGTCGGTGTGCTCATCGTCGTCATCGTCGGTGTTGTCGTCGTCGTCGTCGCCAAAGTCCGAGAAGGCCTTTGAGGTGGCAGGCGTGCCTACGAGCTGCGGATCGATGGCGAACATGGGGAGGGGGGAGTGGGACGCGGCGGAGGAGGAGGAGGCCGCGGGGGACGTGGGGGAGATGTCATGGGGGAGGGGGAGCTTGGAAAAGTCGTCGTCGAGGAAGAGGGAGAAGAGGGGGTCCTCGGCGAGGGGCGCGGCGTCGAGGTTGAAAAAGTCGTCGATGCGGTATGGCTCGAGCATGGGGGAAACGGCGAGAGAGATGACTTGGGTCGATTGACTACTACCACCCGGACATTGCCGGATTACAAAGACGACGCGTCACCGCTTACGAGAACAGCTTGTTCACGGACGTGTTCCCCTCCTGGTGCTTCTTCAACACCTTGGCTATCGCAAACTCAAAGTCCTCCTGCGTGACGTGCTGCCGGCGCTCGCGCAGCGCATACATCCCTGCCAACGCACATGAGCACTCTGCGGCGTCTGCACGAACACGACACGACACGCACCCGCTTCCGTGCAGATGCCCCGCACCTCGGCACCCGAGCACTGCCCCATCTTCTCGGCCAGCGCCCTGAGGTCGATGCCCCGCTGGAGCGACATCTGCGCACAGTCAGCAGCGCACAGCACACACACAGCACACGCCCACCTTGCGCGAGTGAATCCGCAGGATGCTCACACGCGCCTCTGGCCCGGGCGGTGGAAACTCGATCTTCCGGTCAATCCGGCCCGGTCGCAGCAGCGCAGAGTCGAGGATGTCTGCCGCCCTCGTCAGCGAACCAGCCAGCATCCGAGCCGCACCAGCTCACCTATCCGGTTCGTCGCCATGATCACCTTGATGTTCTTCGTCGCCTCGAACCCGTCCAGCTGGTTCAGCAGCTCCAGCATCGTCCGCTGCACCTCCGAGTCTCCTCCGCCAGACCCGCTCTCCCCCCGCGAACTCCCAATCGAGTCAATCTCGTCCATGAAGATGATGCTTGGCGCGTGCTCCCGAGCCATCACGAACAGCTCCCGCACCATCCGGCTCCCCTCCCCAATGTACTTTTGCACCAGCTCGGACCCAGAAACACGTATGAATTTGCAGTCCGTGTGATGTGCAACCGCACGCGCGAGCAGCGTCTTGCCCGTCCCAGGCGGTCCGTACAGCAGAACACCCTTGGGCTGCGCGATCCCGAGTGCCTCAAACAGCTCTGGGTGCTTCACCGGCAGTTCGATCACCTCCTTGATCTCCTTGATTTGCTTGTCCAGTCCGCCCACCATCTCGTACGTGCTGTCCGGCACCTTCTCCACCATCATCAGCGACACCAGCGGGTCCACTTTGTTTGGCAATATCTTGTGAATCGTGTACGCGTCTGACCGCAACGCCACACGCTGCGACGGCGTGAGTGCCGCAACGTCAATGTCAGAGTCAAAGTCGACGACTGGGCGTGCAACGTGAGCGACCATGCATTTCTCCAGCAGCTCGGCACGCACTGTACTTTCCCTCGGGCTGCACCTTGACCAACACCTTTTTCTTGCCCATCACCTTGACCACCTCTCCGACATAGCTCGCGGGCTCGTGAAGCAACTGCAACTCCTCCCTGAGAAGCCTCACTGCCGTTCCGTTCGTCACCCGCTCATCCACTGGAAGGAGTGACACACACCTCGTGCGTTGAGCGCATTCCGCTGTGCCTCCAAACGGCGCAAGTTTTGTGTTTTTTGGTTGATCAAAAGCTCTGCCGCTTCGATCTTGGCTTGGTAGTACGACTGTACCCCGACTGTCTGCTTCTGTGGACGAGTAGGAACGGGCATGTCGTGGTACAGAGGCAAAGGTGGACGTGCTGACAGTGACGCAAGCGTAAATTCTGAATTCCCACGGCTTAGGCTGAGCGTATTCTCTGAAAAATGGACCACTGGATTTGCCTACATGACAGCACTGAGACTGTGAGTTGTACCCGAAACATCATACATACTGCAGACTCTGTCACCGAGATTGCGGGTCTTGTTTTCAAGTCGAGCAGTTCTTCCACCCATCGTTCGAAGCGTGCTTACCTTGATGCGGGAGATCCAGACTGCAACTGCCAGTGGGAGACTGTACGGTTGAAAACATTCATCGGCCGTAGTTCCTGTCCTGAGTGTTGATGCAATGTCTACCCGCCTGACATGATACTCCGTTGCGGAATCAGAATGCATATCGCCAAGGAAGCTTCGTCGAACGAAGTGGTCCCAGAATAACAGCCTAAACTGCGATGTACGCTCTTGAATGCATACTCCAGTGTCTTGATGCTGTCCGCATGTTGCTTGGCGACTTGAAGGCGATCACGGATATAATATGGCGACGAGTCGACAGCAACGGTGGTTTCGACAGATATCCGTCAGAACCTCCGCTCGTTGGTCTTTCCTGGTTCTCTCTCTGGTCTTTAAGATCAATACTTGACGCATGGATTGC